>PVIA01014124.1:0-28552 GCA_004024845.1 Tonatia bakeri
ATTATTTCTTCTTTTGGTTCCAGAATGTTGATTTGAGTCCCAGTTTCCTTCCCTTTACTGTTGGTTCCCTGTATATTTTCTTCTTTTTCATTTTGTATATCCTTAACATCTTCCCTTATTTTGCAACCTTACTCAACCATTTCTGTGAGCATCCTGATTACCAGTATTTTGAACTCTGTATCTGATAGGTTGTCAATACATCACGCTTAGTTCTTTCTCTGGAATTTTGATTGTTCTTTCACTTGGGCCATATTTCTTTGTCTCAGTGTACCTAATATGTTGTAAGGAGAGAAGCCTTCGGTATTTGCAAGGGCTGTCCAATCCACTTTGTTGTGTTGTGGCCCAGTCTGGATGAATGTTTCTTCTTTAGCCTCTTGGTCATAGGACTTCCACACAGTATGATTTTCTGGCAGTTCTGTTTTTGTTTTGTTTTGTTTTTAAATTGGTTAACTTTCTTTAGGTTGTGCAAGGAAGCAAAACATATCTACCTACACCTCCATCTTGGCTGGTATAAAAAGTACACTTTCAAAATTACCTGAAAGACCATGTTTAAATTTACAATATTGGGAGTCCTCAGAATTCTGCACCAGAGTATAGAAGTACAAAAAGAGCAATTACCAGAGCCCTGGACTGTGACCCAATCCCTTTTCTTATCACACATAGCTTTATCCCACTCAAAAGAAACTTTGTGTGGACATGTAGATATTTGTAAGCTCTCACTTACAGTACACTCACAAATTCAGCTTGCATTTGTTCCTTGTACATCTTTTGGCCTACTGGTGTACACAAAGGAAGAAAAGATTTTGAGAACAAGCTTGGGCAAGAACAGAAGAGACTCTGAGCATCTGGGAAGGTAATTTGTGTGCCGTGAATAATGAAGTGTTATCTAAAAGTCACCATAGGAATTTAGTATGAACCCCTTCATTAGCTCCATAGACCCTTCACTCTGTGGGAGTGAAGTAGCTGAAGAAGTACTAAAGTGAAGTCCTCTAAAGCACAGAACCCTCATCAGGAGCCATTGTTGCTAGAGTTTAAGGGCAATTCAACAACCATGATGAAATAAAAATTGTATGGTAGGATATAATATAGTGCACTTATATGATTCAGTCATTGAAAAGAAGGGTACTTTCTACACGTATTGATACAGAAAAATGCGAATGCCATATGCTTAATTATACCAGTGTGTATAATATAATTGGATTTTTGTCAAAACAAATTTTCAAACATTACATATGCATATATTTCTATATATTTTTGTGAGTGTAGAGAAAAACAACTAAGTAACAATGCTATTGTCTGGAAATGGATGAAGTTTAAAGTGGATATTATTGCTCTAGCTTGATTGAGATATACTTAACATACAGAAATGTACATGTATATAATGTATTTATTTTTATGAGTTTAGATATATACATACACCATCATCACAGTCAAGGAAATACACATATCCATCTCACGCCAACTATTCTTATTAGAAAAAAAGCAAGGGGATATAAAAATCTTTTTGGAAGTGTTGAATAATATTTTCCTTACATACCTCTCTATATTTTTTATATATTTTTTAGAGAGAACATATACAATTTTTGTAATAAGAAATCCAATATATTATTATAATGTCGAGAAACATGTATTGATTACCTACTAAGCCATGCATTAGTAGGTGTCAAAGAAAGTCTCATCTAATTTTGTGTTCACCATAGTTATCCAATTAAGGAAAATATTGTTTCAAGAAATAAAATTACTTGCCCAAAGTCACCCAGCTAGTAAATGGAGAACAAGTTCAACCTGAGGTTTTTTTAATCAATGTTCACTTTTTCTTAAATTTTTATTAAAGTGTATTTCACAACTAAAGGAAAGTAGTGTTGTGGAAGTATTTTATACATATGATTTGGATTTATTTGTTCTTAGTCATAACCAACTTTTGATATTGCCCTATGTCTTTAAAACTGCTAGAATGTAATTTAGTCACTTATACCACTAATTATACCAAATCAAGACACTGCTCTGTTTTTTTTTTTTGAGGGGGGGGGGCTTGTTTGCTTGCTTATCTTTATTTCCAGACTTCATTGTTTGACAAGATGATATGATTACATGAGCATCTGCAGTTTACCTCTTAATTTTGGGTATTATGTTGCTGCAGTACAACAGGATAATTCCATGGAGTTCTAGGTCACTAAAGCAAAGCCTAAATGAAAGTTCATGACTGAGATGTTAGAAGGGCCATTTACTCAATAATACTGTAGTGACCTATACTCTGGTGTAAATTAGTGGTAGTGATATTTCACTACAACAAATATATCACCTGGCAACCTAAAAATAATAAGAGACAAAATAGTTCTTTATGGTTTAACAAGGTTCATTCACATATATCTCATTTTGTTCTCACAGCTGTTTTACAAGTGTGGGTATGCCCATTTATGAATGAGTTAACTGTGGCTCAGCAAGGTTAAATAACTTTTCAAAGAAGGTACCACTGTTAGGGTTTTCCAAAGAAATACAATAATAAAGATGTGCACACGCATACATATCTGGAGGTAGAAGAAAGTGTTGTAGTTTGATTCCAAACACAGTGTACTGACAGAAATCATTGCTTTGGAGAGGTTAATCTTTCTTCCACTAAAGGCTCTCAAGAGGTTAGATTAACACCATTCAATTTATAGAAGCTAATAAGATTTACTAAAAATTCATGATTTAAATATTAATCACATCCAAACATCACCTTCACAGAAACATCTTTTTTAATGTTTGATCAAATATCTGTGCAGTGTGGCCCAGCCAAGATGGCATATAGTTAACCTTCACAACACTGCAATGAAAACTTTCTTTTTATAAGTTGCACTCAGACAATAGAATACTCATCATTTTTATTATTTTAATAATACTATTGTTTTTTTCAAATTTCAGAAAAAATGTAGATCATTACTCAGGAATACTTACGTTGATAATGTTCCCATTTCTAGCATATAGAGAGTGAATCAGGGACTAGAGAAAGGAGGATAATGAGAAACACTAAAATATTGAACTAATTAACTTCTTTAAGTTACTATGCTTATAGTAATGTGAGAAAAGAGATTAGTTGTTCTTCAGTTTAAAATTTCAACCTTTCCATATAAGGCCATAAAATTTGTATTTAAGTGTCAAAATTTGTATTAAGTATATGAATTTATAAACAAAACATTTTCTAATGTCATTTAAACAGATTGTAAAGAAATACAGTAAAATAGATGGCTTATTTCTTTATTTAAGGGCAAATCTTTTCTGGAAAGTTTGATCTATGATTTACCAGACACTGAGACTTAAAAAGTACCTATTTATCATTTTTTTAATTTTCCATATGGAGGACAAAGAGGTAATCAATAATCATTGGGATAATTTAAAAATTAACTGTAAGTGGTAATTTTCTTACATTGTACTGAGAACAGATTAAAATTTACTTCACTTAGTAATATTAAAATATGGTAGGGGGATGTACAAAGATCTGTCCAGAAGGTGACCAGCCACGTAGTATGAAAAACAGAAGCATTTATTGAAGTTGATACAAAATACAAGAAACATTGTATATAGGACAATGATGCCTCAGTACCCTTCAAAGTAGACACCTTGGGAGTTCACACAGTTCTCCCAAACACCACCAGTTGCACCATCATATATTCTTGAATCCCATTAATGGTCTGAAACCCCTTCTCTTTCAAAGGTGATTTTAGTTTTGAGAAAAACCAGAAGTCACAAAGTGTCAAATCTGGGCTGTAGTGGGGCTGAGTCACATGGGCTATTTGATGTTTCTCTCTCTCTCTCTCTCTCTCTCTCTCTCCCTCTCTCCCTCTCTCCCTCTCTCCCTCTCTCTCTCTCCCTCTCACACACACACACACACACACACACACACAAAAAAAAAACCCCTGCAAAAGTCATGATGCATGAGTGGTCATGTTGTTGTGATGAAGCTTCAAATCACCAGCTGCCCATAGCTGCAGCCATCTGAATCATCCAAATAGTTTCCATGGGAGAATGTTCAAGGTTAACACAAAATTTGATGCAGATTTGTTGCTCTACTCTCTCGGTCATTTTGAATGCAATTGCCACACAGTACATCTATTCACTCAATGGCAGCTAACACCCTCACTCACTGACTAGTACAGTGAAGTTGTCATTGTTCACACATGCGCATTCCAGTCCACTCTTTTTAGCTGCCAGGTTACATTGATGTCACACAAACCGTTCTCATTATATTAACTATGGCTTGACTTTTTCTGGACAGATCTCATGTAAGTGCTTAATATTCAGCCATAAAATTAATTGTATCAAATACATTATAAATGTTAAACTACAATTATGTCTACATAGCAAGGCTAAATTTAGTAAGGATGATTTTGGGTGTTGTATCTGTAGTATCAATAGATACAATCAGTACAACACTACAATGTATTTTTATATAGATAGCTAGAAATGAGTAACTAATGCCAACATGGATCCATTTATGTGGACTATTTCTATAATTTACCAAATGTATTATTTCATGATCTGAAGAGATGTTTATTTATCAGCATCTACCTGAGCATCCATATACAGAATTTTGTGTCAAACATGATAGCATACATATATTACACACTATAAGTAAGTACATTACATAGGTCATATATGTATATGACCTATATAGCACAAAGCCAAGAACTAACTAGTTTTTATCTTCTGATTAATGTGTGAGATTGTTAATTCTCTGCTGCCTCCCCAAAACTCACTAGAATGGTAAAAATAGGGTTTTTAAAAATCATATATCCATAACCACAAAAGTAATAAAAAAGGAAATTACAATAGTACATAAAAGATGTTTGCATATTTGAAGAAGATATAAAGTGGACACCTTAGTAGTTGTGGAAAGATATGAGAAATTTATGATCTAGGATTTTCAAAGAGAAATGTTAACTAGAACCCAAGAAAGTTAGGCTATGGAATTTGAGAATTTCAAAAATTAGAGCCATCAGTTATTTCAGAGCTAGGGTGAGACAGAGTGTCAAATAAGAGGAGTACTTGGAAATATACCTATTAGCCATTACATTTTCATGTCTCCTTCCTCACTCTTGCAGCAATAATATTGCAGAAGCTCTCAAATCAGTGGCACCAGGACAGACACAGTGGAAGGGAAGAGAAAGGTTCTACAGTGAAACATACAAATCAATAAAAGTCAACATATTGAATAGTTAAATGCCAAGTATCTGCTTGGCTTCCAGAACACTGACAGTCAGGATTGCATTTTCAAAGTTAGAAAATTAGATTCCTCTTTGAATAAATCAAAAGCACACAAGAATGGTATTTGAAGGTCAATGGATAAATGACCAGGTTTGTACAATATTAAGTAAGCATTATGGTGGGGACTATCAATATACATCCTGTCCAAACATATGAAATTTTAAGTTTTTGATACATCAGTTATAACTGTAAATGGGCACCCAATATTCATAGCACATTTGAAAAAAAAAGTTTTATAATGAAAGATCAAATTCACAAAGGCAGAAAACAGAAAATTTGAGGAAGCACAGAAAATTTAGGAAACACCCTACCAAAAAATCCAAAAAGTCTATAATATCTTTAAAATAGATAAAATTATATAAAAACTATCAACAAAACAACAAAATTAATATTTTAAAAGGTTATTGTATCTACAAATCACTAAGTGAAGATCTAATAATACTCAATGTTGAAGATGTAGATCAACAAGTATATCACATGCATTGCTGGTGGGATTGTAACATGGATTTATTACCTTGGAAAAAAATGTTTACTCTTATAATTTAAATAAGTATATGCCAGATGAGCTAGTATTTTTACCCCTTGTTACAGACTTAGGAGAAATTGTTACATATGTTTAGCACAGGACATATACAAACTTTTTCATAGCATGAGAATATTTACAATTTAAAAACTCTGAAAATAATACAAGTAGCCATGAACAATAGAATAAGCAAATAAACTATGGTTTATTCACACGATATAATAATATGTGGTAGTCAACTGAAAGAGAATGACATGCATCAATATGACTGAATACTAGCAAAATAATACTAAGAAAAATGTAAACCTAAAACAAACACATAATAGAAACATTATTTTTTAAAATTAAAATAATGCAAACTGAATAATAGTTATTTCACTATGTAATACATGTGTGTGTTCACTTTGGAAGACTATGGTGAAAACTAAGTTAATGTAAGTATAATGTTTATAATAGAATTTGGTAATGTCTGAATGTTCTGTTTTTAATATTATTTTATAAATTTGGGAATAATGAAATCAAACAAAGCTAAAAATAGAGGCGATTTTTAACTTTGAGTATGTATGTGAGAGGGATGTTGTATAAGAAAGAAAATAAAATCATTACATAACACTGCTCTCAGTGTGAAATGTATTTGCATAGTCATAATAATATGAACATTTTGAGCATTGCTTCTGCCCCAAATTCTGATATATGTACATGATGAGGAAGAAAATATATATATTATATAAGGAAGTGGTAAAAAAAGTTAACTGCACATTGTTCATAGTACAAATTCCATATATATAATGCTTAAAATTGATGTGAGTCAATGATAATGCAAATATTATTTGGTATATGGAAACAAATACTGAAAAGCATTTCATAGTGTTGAAAGTTGGGTGTTGAGAACCAGGAGTGAGGAGAGGTGGTAAGGAAACTGTCATTTGTCATCATAAGACTTATAGTTCAGATTATCATGTAAATATATCGTTAGAAAAGGACACTGTGGAAAATAAAATAATGTGTCTTCAAAAATTAGATTAAAATTGGCATAACCAACATCGTTTAAGGTAAACTGTAATGTATGTTCACCTTACTATTTGACTCAAAACTTGGTGCATATACTATTGTTTTGGTGAAAATGTTTGGTTTTAAAGTAAAGACAAAAGACACGTTTTTCATTTTAACCAATAACTTTATTGACAATGTATTTACCATTTTGTTCCACTATCTTCTGTCATCTTTCAGGCAAGTTCATAATCCCATCTTCCTAAAACTTTTTTCTATCTTTTTGATCAAAGAACTATTACAGATGCCTTTTGCAGTTTTTGAAGAAATTAAATTTTTTTTCCATTCAGATATTTTTTCAGGTATTTCTTTTTTAACGTACTCTTCACTATATTTTAGTCCCCCTATGGACTTTCCCCGCTTGCAATCACCACACTGTTGTCCATGTCCATGAGTCCTTTTTCCTTTTGGCTCATTCCCTCCATCCCTTAACTACTCCCTCCCTACTAGCTCTCATCCTTCTCCCCTTCTATGAGTCTGTCTCCATTTTCCTTGTTAGTTCAGTTTGTTTATTAGATTGCATATATGAGTGAAATCATATGGTATTTGTCTTTGGCTTACATCACTTAGCCAAATGTTCTCCAAGTTTATCCATGGTGTTGCAAAGGATAAAATTTTCTTCTTTGTTACAGCTGAGCAGAATTTCATTGTGTAAAGGTCCTATCATCTATTGATAGACATTTGGAATACTTTCATATCTTGGTGATTGTAAATAATGCTGCAATAAACACAGGGTTGCTTATATTCTTTTGAATTAGTGTTTTGATTTCTTGCAGATATATTCTCAGAAGTAGAATCACTGGCTCAAAAGGTAGGTCAATTTTTAATTCATTGAGGTATCTCCATACTGTTTTCCTCAGTGGCTGCACCAATCTGCATACCTACAAACAGTGTAAAAGTGTTCCCCTTTCTCCACATCCTCACCAGCACTTACTGTTTGGTGATTTATTAATGAAAGACATTCTGACAGGTGTGAGATGGTATGCCATTGTTGTTTTAATTTGCATTTTTCTGATGATTAGTAATGTTGAGTAAAAGGAATGAAATAATAAAGATCAGAGAAGAAGTAAACAGAGTCTAAAAAATGATACAATGGATCAGTGAATCCAAGAGCAGGTTCTTTGAAAAGATAAACAAGATTGACAAAACTTAACTAGACTCTTCAAGGAAAAAAGAGAGAAGACACAAGTAAATAAAATAAGAAATGAAAAATGAGAAATAACTGACACTAAAGAAATACAAAGTATTGCAAGAAAATACTATGAACATCTATATAGACTGTGTATGTCTATGGACAACCTGGATGAAATGGGTGAATTCCTAGAAACATACAATCTTCCAAAACTAAATCTTGAGGAATCATAGAATCTGAATAAGAAGATTAAACCTTGTGAAAATGAAGAAATAATAAAAAAAAATCCCAACAAACAAAAGCCCTGCACCAGATGGCTTCACAAGTTAATTTTATCAAACATTATGAGAACTAACACCTTTCATTCTCAAACTATTTTTAAAAATTCAAGAGGAAGGAAGTCTCCGAAGCTCTTTACAGGAGGCCAGGGTTATCCTAATTCCAAAATCAGATAAAGACACTATGAAAAAAGAAAATTATGGGCCAATATCTCTGATGAGCACAGATGCTAAAATCCTCAACAAATATTAGTAAACTTACTATAGCAATGCATCAAAAAATCATACACCATGATCAAATGAGATTTGTTCCAAGAATGTGAGGTTTGTATGATGTTCACAAATCAATAAATATGATTCACCACATTAAAAAAATGAAGGATAACAAGGCTCCCTCACTTTTTGAAAGCTTACATGCTAGGCAGTGTGTAGTTACTGAGTGTCAGAGTGGGTTATGCCAAGAGGGAGAAGAGTGTCCCTGGGAGAAATATAAACAGCTAGGCAAACAACAACCACAAGCTGGAGAAATGGAGTTAGTTGATCTTGAAAGTTAACCACACCTGGCTTTTAAGGGATGTTAAAGCAAACTACAATGCTAAGAGAAGGGGGAAGATGGCATCAAGGTAGGAGGGAGAGGATTCCACTTTCCCCTACACATGGGAGGAAAAACCTAGCCAATTTACAGAGAAACAGAGCAAATAGCGAATAGTACCCCAGCATATACGAAGGTAGAAGACCAAAATTGTAGAGGGCATTGAAAAACTAGAAGGTAAGGAGAGTGCTTCAGGACATTAAGGTCCCTGGGACCAGCATGGGGACCAGGGTGGTGGCAGTCCCAGGCATGGTGCTCACTGGGTCTGTCACAGGATTCTTGGGAGAGAGAAGGGTCAACAGCTCCCACCTCTGCCAAATAAGATTTGAACAGCATGGGGAGAGAACTGGTTTCTTGAAGTCACAGAGAGGGGAATAAAGACTAAGTAGCAAACACACAGGGGCTGTGAGCACCCACAGAGTTTGTGGACCATGGCTGGAGAGAGTTGAGAGTTAGGCCATGACCAGGCCCTGACCCCGATAGTCCCCGGTATGGGTGGAGAATTGGGCTGTGTGAGAGGCCAAGCCTCTGTAAGGAGTGACAGGCTTGACTAGGAGGAACTTCTCAAAAAGAAAAAGTGAAAAAAGAGACACTGTTTGGAGAATTCTCCTGCTGCTCTGGCTTCCTCCCCACTCAGCCAAGCTGTGGTCCTGAGATGGCTCAGAAGGCCCTGCATATCTCCATAGCCCTGGGAAGGATACGCACCTAAAACTGAGGGACCAGAGCCTGTCTGAGTGTGCACGCCCTCAACCTGGGGAGAGTGCACTCTGCAAAAGGCCTGGACACCACACCCAAAGCCCTGAGGAGAGGCACCTGGCTGGCACTGGGAATAGAGCACACCCAAAATGTGGAACCCGAGGGACCAGAGGCTGTTGGAAATCTAGGCTGGAGGCTGACTGACTGGGGATCAGGAAGAGAGAAAAGCAAAACCAATCACTGCTCAGCCTGCTGCATCCAGGAAGACCAGCAAACCAGTTTCGCCAGATTGAAGCCAGCACAAGGCTTCCTTTTTTTTTTTAAGTAATTCTTTTTTTTAATTTTTATTATTATCATTTTTATCTTTAAACTCCTTTTTCCTTTTTCCAACTTTTTTTTGTTTTATTCCTTCTTCCTTTCTTTCCTATTCTATCTCTTCTTCTTCTTCTTTTTTTTAAAAATTTCCACAAGTGAGACAACAAAAACCTGGAACTGTGAAAAGACCAAAGTTGGACCTAAAGAGGAGTCATCCCAACAGCTGAGACAGTGAGAAAAATTACACTTTGCTACTACATAGAACCTGCAAGCTATTGCATATTTGTATTATTTTTTTCACTATTAATACATCTTTTATTTTATTAGTATTTTTTATTCCTCTTCTTTCTGTGTAGTCTTCTTTGCTTGCATGGTTAAATTCTATTGTTTCACAGGTTTCCATTGTTCTTCCTTTCATAGTGTATTGTTAATTTACTGTCCTTCACATCACACTAATCAAGGTCCTATACTTCCTATTCTTCTTGTCCAGATCACATAGATCCTGTCATATGATTGTTGCTCTATTATTATTGTAAATAATAGATGTTCCATATAATTGTAAATACTACACAATGCTCCTCCAAGATCTCAGCCCACTTGACGGTTTCCAGAGCTCTACTACTGTAGTGATTAACTCTATTCTCTCACACACTACACCTATTTACTATCCTTCACTCTCACCTTACCTCAGAATCTGATCTCTCACAAGCTCACCGCTTTCTAGATACAACTCACAATCCTTCCTCCCCAACAAGAGTCTTATCTTCTTTCCACATTTCTAAAAAGTGGCTACTTGGGTGGAAGATCATGGTTAACACTACACATAGCCAAAGGATCTCCTATCTCTTCTCTACTGGCTGCTACTGCAAATATCATAGAATACTCTCTTGCTGTCTTAAACCATTATGACTCCCCCCTCCACTGATAACAAAAAAGAGTAGGTGTAAGCAGTGAACACCAGGATACCTGCTGGAAGAGGAAACCCACCAACAAAGGAACCACCAACAGATAAAAAGAAAAAGAAGGTGAAGAAAGGAGTGGAAGCCACACTAATGAAAATCCAGGACCTATCTGAAAATACAAATAAATAGTGCAGAAATTACCCAGAACAAACAACTGAATAAGAGCGATAGAAAATCCTCAAAACCTTGTACACATGGAAGAACCAGTTTCAACACAACCTGCCCTCACCAGCACAACAAAATACAAGAGGTGCTGGACAGAGTAACCTGCACTTAACCAGCTGGTGGGAAAGACCCAACAAAGAAAGACTCAACAGCAATCAAAACCCAAAGGCAAACACAGAGCCAGCATAAAAACAGCCCAAGACCAGTGAGCTCGGGAGATGAAGGAGACAGCACCACTGACACTAAAAGGTATTCTACCATAGAAGTCCACACCACAAAACCAGGGAGTCAGAACAGATACATTTAAGAAGCTGAGGATAACAAGAAGAGTTTCACAAACAGTGGGAAGACAAAAAAAAAAAAAATCCCCAAATGAAAAGAAAGGAGGAAGCCTCAGAAAGAATGCTAAATGAAATAGAGGCAACTCAACTATCAGATACTGAGTTCAAAGCAATGGTTATCAGGAAGCTCAATGAGCTCACAGTGAATTATCAGAAATGACAGGGAAACTACAATGAACTCACTGCAAACTATATCAACATGAAAAAGGAAATAGAAACTATCAAGAAGTGCCAAGAGGAAATGAAGAATACAATTTCTGAACTGAAGAACACACTAGAAGGAATGAAAAGCAGGCTGGTTGAAGCAGAAGATTGGATCACTGAGCTAGAAGACAAAGGAGGAAAAAAAAAAACAGCCAGAAAGTGGAAGAAAAGGAAAAGAGGCACAGAAAGAATGAAGAGGGGGTAAGGGAAATGCAGGACAATATGAAACATAATAATATCTGTATAATAGGGATACCAGAAGGACAAGAAGAGCAAGGGATAGAAAACCTTTTTGAAAAAGCAATGATGGAAAGCTCCCTAATCTGACGAGAGAAAAAGTCACACAAATCCAGGAAACACAGAGAGTCCCGAACAAGAGGGACGCAAAGAGGCCCATTTCAAGAGAAATCATAATTAAAATGGCAAAATTGTAAGAGAAAGAGAAAATCTTAAAGGCAGCAAGGTAGAAATGGGAAGTAAGACATAAGGGGACCCCAATAAGGTTAGCAGCTGAATTCTCAATGGAAACACTCCAAGTCAAAAGAGAATGGTAAGAAATGTTCCAAGTAATGTGAACAAGTGGTCTACAAACAAAGTTACTTTACCAGTACGGCTCTCAATCAAAATAGAAGGCCAAATAAGGAGCTTTCCAAGAAAAAGAAGTTTAATAGAATACACCTCCACAAAACCAGCTCTAGAAGAGATGATAAAGGGGCTTGTTTAAGGAAAGGAAGGAAAAGGTGGGAGAACACAGGTATGAAAATGGCAATGAATAAGTACCTATCAATAATAACCTTAAACATAAACGGATTAAATGCTCCAATCAAAAAACATAGAATAGCTGAATGGATAAGAAAGCACGACCCACACATATGCAGTCTACAAGAGATCCACTTCAGGACAAAAGACGTACACAGACTGAAAGTGAAGGGCTTGAGACAAATTTTCCAAGCAGACATGAAAAAAAGTTGGGGTAGCAATACTCATATCAGAAAAAAATAGAGTTCAAAAAAGGGCAATAAAGAGAAACCCGGAAGGTTACTACATAATACTCAAGAAAAGAGTCCACCAAAAAGACATAAACATTGTAAATATATATGCACCCAAAATAGGGGCACCCAAATACATTAAAAATATCTTGGTGGACTTCAGGAAAGATATCGACAGGAATACAATTATAGTAGTGGATTTTAACACCCCACTGACAAAAATGGACAGATCTTCCAAACAAAATATCAACAAAGATATTGTGGCATTGAACAATGTCCCAGATGAAATGGACTTAACTGATATACATAGAACCCTTCATCCCAAAGAAGTTAAATACACATTCTTTTCAAATGCACATGGAACATTTTCAAAGATAGATCACATGTGACACACAAAAAGCCACAATAAGTTCAAGAAAATTGAAATCATATCAAGCATTTCTCCTACCACAAGGAACTGAAACTAGAAACAAACCACAGGGGAAAAAACCCGAAACACTCAAAAGCATGGAGATTGAATAACATGCTATTAAAAAACCAACTAGTGAAGAATGAAATTAAGGAAGAAATCAAAAACTTTTCTGGAAACAAGTGAAAATTAACTCACAACAACCCAAAACTTAAGTAACATAGAGAAGGCAGTCCTGAGAAGGAAGTTCATAGCGATACAGGGCTACCTAAAAAAAGATAGAAACATTTCAAACAAACAACCTAACCCTATGCCTAAAAGAAGTCAAGGAACAACAATAAAGACAGCCCAGAGCAAGAAGAAGGTAATAACTAAGATAAGAGCAGAATTAAATGACATAGAGACTAAAAGCACAGTTCTAAGGATCAATGAATACAGGAGTCAATTCTTTGAAAAGATAAACAAAATCGACAAGCCTTTAAGCCGACTCATCAGGAAAAAAAAGAGAGAGGACTCAAATAAACACAGTCAGAAATGAAAGAGGGGACATTACAACTGATACCACAGAAATACAAAAGATTGTAAGAAATTACTATGAAGAACTGAGTGCAAAGAAATTTTAATACCTAGGTAAAATGGACAAATTTCTAAAAAAGTAGAATCATCCAAAACTCGATGAAGAAGAAGAAGAAAGGCTGAACGGACCAATAACAGCAGATCAAATTGAAACACTAATTTAAAAAAAAACTCCTGACACACAAAAAGCCTGGGCCTGATGGTTTCACAGGCAAATTCTACAAAGCTTTTAAGGAAGATCTAACATCTATCCCTCACAGACTATTACAAAAAATTCAAAATGATGGAAGGCTCCCAAACTGTTTTTATGAAGCCAGCATCGACCTAAACCCCACACCAGATAAAACCACAAAAAGAAAGAAAACTTCAAGCCAATGTCACTGATGAACATAGAAGCTAAAATCCTCAACACAATGTTGGAAAACTGCATCCAACAATACATTAAAAAGATCATACACCAGGACCAAGTGAGATATATCCCATGGATTCAAAGATGGTACAATGTTCACAAATCGGTAAATGTACTACATCACATAAACAAAAGGAAATACAAAAATCACATGATCATATCAATAATGCAGAAAAAGTATTTGATAAGATACAGCACCAATTTATGATAAAAACACTCAGCAAATGGGAATAGAGGGAGCATTCCTCAACATAATAAATGCCATATATGAGACACCGACAGCCAACATCACATTCAATGGGCAAGAACTAAAATCTTGTCCACTAAGATTAGGAAAAAGACAAAGTTGTCCACGTTCACCACTTCTATTCAACATAGTATTGGAAGTTATAGCCACAGTGATAAGACAAAAAAATGAAGTAAAAGGCATCCAATTGGAAAGTAGTAAACACAACTGTCAGTTTGCACATGACATGATAGTGTACTTAGAAAATCCTATAGACTCCCCCCCAAAAAAAGCCAAAAAATCTGTTCAAACTAATAATTGAATTTGGCAAAACAGTGGGATACAAAATCAATATGCAGAAATTGAAGGCCTTTTTTATATACCAGCAATAATACATCAGAAGCAGAAATCAAGAAAAAAATCCCATTAGATATAGCAACAAGAAAAATAAAATACCTAAGATGAAATTTAACCAAGGAGGTAAAAGACCTGTACTCATAAAACTACACAACACTGAAGAAAGACATCAAGCTAGACACAATCAAATGAAAATATATACTGTGTTCATGGATCAGAAGAATTAACAGCACCAAAATGTCCATACTGCCCCCAAAAATTTACAGATTCAATGCAATACCTATTAAAGTAACAATGGCATATTCAGACATAGAACAAACACTTCAAAAATTTATATGGAACCATAAATAACCCCAAATAGCTGCTGCAATTTTGAGAAAGAAGAGCAAAGTAGGAGGGATCACAATACCTGACACCAAATTTTATTACAAGGCCACTGTAATCAAAACAGCCTGGCACTGGCATAAAAACAGGCACATGGTCCAAGGGAACATAACATAGAGCCCAGAAATAAACCCAAGTCTCTATGGTCAATCAATATTTGACAAAGGGGGCAGCAACATAAAATGGAGTAAAAATAGCCTCTTTAACAAATGGTGTTGGGAGAGTTGGAGAACTACATGCAAAAAATGAAACTAGAGCGTGAACTTACACCGTACACAAAAATAAATTCAAGGTAAATAAATGGTTTAAATATAAGCTATGACACCATTAAAATACTAGAGGAGAACAAAGGCAGAAAAATCTCAGATATTTCACACAGCAATATTTTCAATGATATGTCACCTAGAGCAAGGGACATTGAGGAAAGAATAAAAAAAAAAGGCATCTCATCAAAATAAAAAAAAAAAAACTTTTACATGGCTAAAGGAAACAGTATTAAAATAAATAGAAAACCAACCATATGGGAAAGCATATTTGCATTGATACCTCAGACAAGGGTTTAATCTCCAAAATATATAAAGAACTCTCACGACTCCACTCTAAGAAGACAAGCATTCCAATTAATAAATGAGCAAAGGACTTAAACAGACACTACTCCAAGGAAGACATACAGAGGATCCAGAGACATATGAAATGATGCTCAGTATTGGTAGCCATGAAAGAGATGCAAATTAAAACCACAATGAGATACCACTTTACACCAGTCAGAATGGCCATTCTAAACAAAGCAATAAATAAGTGTTGGAGAGGTTGTGGTGAAATAGGATCCCTAGTGTACTGTTGGTGGGATTGCATAGTGGTACAGCTATTATGCAAACAGTATGGAATTTTCTCCAAAAACTAAAAATGGATCTGCCTTTTGACCCAGCAATTCCACTGCTGGGATTATATCCTAAGAACCCTGAAACACCAATCCAGAAGAGCCTATGCACCCCAATGTTCATAGCAGTACAATTTACAATAGCCGAATGCTGGAATCAACCTAGGTGCCCATCAGTAAATGAGTCAATCAGAAAACTGCGGTACATTACCTAATGGAATTCTGTGCAGCAGAAAGAAGGAAGGAGTTCCTACCCTTTGAGACAGCATGGATGGACCTGGAAGACATTATCCTAAGTGAAACAAACCAGGTGGTGAAAGAGAAATACCATATGATCTCACCTTTAACAGAAATCTAATCAACAAAACAAACAAACAAGCAAAATTTAACCAAAGACACTGAAATTGAGAACAGGCTGACAGCGACCAGAGTGGAGAAGGGAGGGAATTTCAGTGAAGGGGGTATGGGTTTGAAGAAACTAATATAAAAGACACATGGGCAATAACAAGGTGGAGTGGAGATGGGAGGGGGGTGGGGAAGGCTGGGGGTGGGCAGGGATGGGGGTAAAGGGTAGAAAACTGTACTTGAACAACAGTTAAAATTTAAAAAAGAAGAAGAAAAACAACATGATAGTATCAACGGATACAGAAAAAAGCACTCAATAAAATTCAGCACCCATTTTTGATAACAACTCTCAGCAAAGTGACAATACAGGGAGCATACCTGAACATAATAAAGAACATATATGACAAACCCATTGCTGTCATCATACTCAATGGGCAAAAAGTACCCTTAAGACGGGGAGCAAGACAGGAATGTCTGTTTTTTTCCTTTCTTATTCAACATAGTATGAGAAATCCCAACCAGAACAATCAGACAAGAAGACATAAAAGGCATCCATACTGGAAAGGAAGAAGTAAAACTGTCTTTCTTTGCAGACAACATGATACTGTGCAGAGAGAACCACAAAGATACCACCAAGAAACTACTACAAGTGATAAATGAATTCAATGTAGTAGGATACAAAATTAATATCCTGAAATGAGTTGCATGTTTATATTCCAATAACAAACTAAGAGAAAGAGAATTTTAAAAAAACAACCTCATTCACAATTGTTTCAAAGGACTAAAATACCTAGGAATAAACCTATCATAGGATGTAAAAGGCCTGTATTCATAAAATTATAAAACACTGAAGAAAGAAATTAAAGAAGATATGAATAAGCGGAAATACATACAATGTTCATAGGTAAGCAGAATTAGCATCATTAAAATATCCACACTACCCAATTCAATTCATTAAGGTAATTTTGTAAAGAAAGAAATAAATGGAAATCAAAAAGTGAAATGACTTTGTAATACAGAAGATGAATCAGAAATTCCCAAGCAAGCTGTTAACTTTTTTTTTTTTCTGGTCATCAAAGAAACATGTGGTCTTGTATTATCTTGATGGAAGATTATATAACTTTTTGACTAATTCCAGATGTGTTTTTTTTTAGTCAGCTCATCTTTTGGCCTGATTGGGAGCAGTACTTGTTGGAATTAATCATTCAGTTGTCCAGAAGAAACTCAAAATTGAGAAATCCTTTCCAATCCCACCATATACATACAAACATCACCTTCTTTGGATGAAGACCGGCCTTTGGTATTGTTGTTGGTGGTACATTTCACTTGCTCCATGATCTCTTCTGTCCCACATTATTGTGAAGTATCCACTTTTCATTTTCAATCACAATTTGTTTTAAAAAACTGAATGTTTTAATTACATTTCAGCAGAGAATCACATGCATAAATATGGTCAAGAAGATTTTTTTCTTTAACTTATGTTGAACTCAAACATCAAAGAGATTAGCTAACCAAGCTGGTTCAAATTATTTTTAATACTTTATTTGTATATTTTGAGTATATTGACTATCTCCTGCATAGTAGAAAATTGATTGCTTTCATTTAATGTCTTGATTTGATTGCTATCAACTTCAACTGGTCTACCCAATCTTGGTGTATCATCCAGTGAAAAATCTCCAGCACAAAACTTCACACACCATTTTTGACATATTCATTTGATCAGTCACTGCACCTTCTCCATACATTGCACAACTATTTTTTTAGTGTGTTTCAGTTGCATTTTTACTTTTTCTTGAATTAATGAAAATAGTATGCTGAAATGTTTCTTATTTTCTTCCACCTTTAATATTAAAATAACTACACAAAAATTCACCAATATTTATGTTTTCTTTAGATGCACACTGATATGGCAAGTGTCACAATGCAATCTAACAAAATTCTTTAAAATGAAGGTAAAGACAACTAGGAACTACTAGAGCCACTCTACAGGATAAAATGAACTGTGGCAAACCCAATAGTTTAATATAAATAAAGGGAAAACATAGAAGTAGTTACTTGCATCTTAATTGATTATGTTGGTGTTTCTTCCCCTTCAGTTATTCAATTTAGCTATTTAAAAATGTCAGTTTATTTGTTTAATAGCTAAACATTCAGGCCCACTTTTGAGTCAATGCTCTCTGAAAAAAGATATGTAATTTCATACTTTTTTTAAAAGTTGGGTTTTTTTGCACACATTTATATTGGATATTGAAGTTACTAAAAATGTTAAAGATGTAGAGTGACATCAGCAAGATGTCAAAATAGAAAGCCCCATATGTTCTTCTTCCATAGATACTCTGATTTCATAACAATATAGGAGCAAAAATGCCCTCATGATAATTCTAGACTCAAGAAGTAGCAGTACATTGGATGAGCACAAAGCTGAAAACAGCTTCATTGAAACAGTTAAGAACAATCTCACTTAACTAATATCAGCTGCTCCCCCAAGCTGGCATAGCTGAGCAGCAAGAAAGAATATCCCAGCTACAGACTTATGTACAGGAGACTGAAGGAAAAGAAGAAAGATGAAAAAGCATGAGTCCAACAATCCAGCTTTTCAAAGGGTCATCCAAATTACTGGTTTCTCTTTTTCCTCATTCAGAGCAGTGATGAAGTCAACATAGTTTGGATGCCTGAGAACTATCAAGAACCAGGACTGGCCTAGAGAAAAACATTGGCAGAAAAATTTCTGACATTCCACCCAGCAACGTCTTCATGGATATAAAGCAAGGGACATAAAGGAAAGAATAAACAAATGGGACCACATCAAAGTAAAAAGCTTCTGCATGGCTAAAGAAAACAGCGTTAAAATGAAAAGAGAAACAACCACATGGAAAAACATACTTGCCAATGATACCTTGGACAAAGATTTGATCTAAAAAATGCATAAAGAACTCACATGACTCCACTTCAGGAGGACAAACAGTAATCCAGTTAAAAATGGGCAAAAGACTTGAACAGACACTTCTCCAAGGAGGACATAGAGAAGATCCAGAGACACGTGAAAAGATGATCAACATCACTAGCTATCAGAGAGATGCAATCTAAAGTCACAGTGAGATACCACCTCACACTGGTCAGAATAGCCATCATAAACAAATCAACAACCAGCCTGTTGGAGAGGCTGTGGAGAAAAGGGAATCCTACTGTACTGTTGGTGGGAATACACACTGGTACAGCCACTGTAGAAAATAATATGGAATTTCCTCAGAAAACTGAAAATGGAACTGCCTTTTGACCTAGCAATTCTACTGCTGGGATTATACCCTAAGAGCCCTGAAACACCAACCCAAAACAACCTATACACCCCAATGTTCATAGCAGTACAATTTACAATAGCCAAGTGCTGGAAGCAAACTAAATGCCCATCAGTAAATGAGTGCATCAAAAAACTATGGTATATTGACACATTGGAATACTATGCAACAGAGAGAAAGAAGGAGCTTATACCCTTTGCAACAGTGTGGATGGGACTGGAGAGTATTGTGCTAAGTGAAATAAGCCAGGTGGTGAAAGACAAATACCATATGATCTCACCTTTAATTGGAACATAATCAACAAAAGAAAAAAAAGCAAACAAAACATAACCAGAGACATTGAAATTAAGACTAATCTAATAATAGCCAGAGGGAGGGTGGGAGGGGACAGTGGGGAAAAGGGTTTTTAAGAACTACTATAAAAGACACATGAGCAAAACCAAGGGAGCAGGTGGCAGCAAGGGAGGGAGATGGGTTTGGCTGTGGGGGAAGGGTAGTGAGAAAATGCAGACAACCGTAATTGAACAACAATAAAGTAATAAAAAAAAATAACCAGGACTCGTGGTGATACTTTGCTATTGCTCCATAAGACATTCAGTACATTAGACAGAGAGCAATACAGCTCAAAAACCTCTCCTTTGGAGGAAAGAAAAGAGTGGAACATGTGCCCAATGTTCTGGTTTCTCAGGGAGCAGTCTGAGGGAATGGAGTACAGATGGGCATGTTCCAGAGACCTGGGAGATGCTCAGAACATAAGAAAGTTGGGTGGCTTGTGGCAGCTTCAGGTAATAAGAATTACCTCAGACAGAAAAGGGAAGCAAGTGGTTACAAACTTCAGGAAAGAAATTGGCAGGACTATCTATTAAGTAATTTTATGCACAAACCTAGAGAAGCTTCATCCTACCAAAAATGTTTTCAGAAACCCCATGAAAATCTAGCTGGGCTAACTGGCAATACTATTTCCCTGTACAAACCAGTCTATACAATCTGGGATAGAGGGATAATGTTTCAAATGTGCAAATGTCTACAAAATGTTATGGCAAACACAAAGAAACAGGGAAACATGACTCAAACAAAGGAACAAAATAAATCTACAGAAACTGACAGGAAAGACATAGATGTATATGAATTACCTCACCAAGAATGTAAACTAAGTGTCATAAAGATGCTCAATGAAATCAAGAAAAAATAATGCATGAACAAAATGAGAATACCAATAAATAGATTGAAGATATAAACAAAACAAATAGAAATTTTGGAGCTGAAAAATATAACTGATTTGAAAAACTCACTAGCAAGTTTAATATCAGACTTAATAAAGCAGAAGAAAATAATGAATGAAATAAAAAACAAATAATTTCAAATTATCCAGTCAGAGGAATGAAAAGAAAAAGGAATAAAAACAGAGTGAAGAAAGACTAAGGGACTTAAAGAGACACCATCACATGAAATAGCATATGCACTGTTTAGAGTCTAAGAAGGAGAAGAGAAAGATAAAGGGGAAGAACTCTGAGTGAAAGAAATAATGGACAAATCTTCTGAAATCTGGTAAAAGAAATGGACACCTAGATTGAAAAACTACATGCAGAAAGCTGGTCCAAATCTGGAGCAAACACTTAAAAAAGAACTCCAATCCTCAAACTATTCCAAAAAAATTGAAATAAGGCTATGATTCTAAACTCATTTTATGAGGCCATCCTTATTCTGATGCCAAAGTCAGAAAAGGAAAGTACAAAATAAAGAAGTCCACAGACCGTAATTCCTGATGACATAGATTCAAAACCCCCCAACAAAATATTAGCACACTGAATCAACAAGACATCAAAAGAATCATAGACAATAACTAAGTGGGATTTATCCCTAGTGCAAGGATGGTTCAATATACAAAGTCAATAAATGCATCATTGTGATAAACTACAAAAAATAACACAGAAATAAAAATTATATGAATGCCTCAATAGATATGAAAAACATTTGACAAAATACAATATCCTTTTATGTTAAAAATATTTAACAAAAGAAGGGTATAAGAAAAATACTACATTAGACTTCTTGCCAAAATGGAAGCTTAGGTACATGCACTTTGCCTTCTAGCACAACCAAAAGAAAGATAACAAAAATTTTATGGGGTTGGCTGGGGTGGGGGGAAGTGGTGGGGAGAAAATGAAGATAACTCTAATTGAACAACAATAAAGTAATTTAAAACATTAAAAAACAAAAATAACCAGAACTGCCAGGAAAATGGAACTGTATGGAAATCTGGCAACCAAGGAGTTACAGAAGAAACATTCATCCAGACCAGTAAGAGGGGTGGAGATAGGCAGTCTTGTGGCAAGGCAGCAGCTGGCAGACTGGGTGGTCCCACATTTGCATGTGGAAAACCAGGAGGAACAACTGAAGATCCAGAAAGACTGCACAACCAAGGGTTCCAGCACAGGGAAATAAAGCCTGAAAGCCTCTGACTGAAAAAACCTGTGGGGGTTGAGGTGGTAGCAGAAACACCTAGTCTCACAAGAGAGTTTGTTGGAGGGACTGACATGGTACTAGAAAGTACACAAAACCATCCACCCTGGAATCAGCACCAGAAGGACCCAATTTGCATGTGGGTAGAAAGGGACATGACTGAAAGCTGGCCAAGAGCTGAGCAAGCATCATTATTCCGTCTCAGACCCCTCCCCCACGTAAAGCACTGCAAAAGAGCTACATGGGCTGTTCCTCCCTGGTGAATACTTAAGGCTCCATCTCTTACTTACTACATAACAGGTGTGCCAAGACTAAAAAAATATTGCTCAAATAAAAGAACAGATCAAAGCTCCAGAAAAAAATACACCTAAGTGATGAAGAGATAGCCAACATAGGAGATGCAGAGTTCAGAAAAATGGTAATCAGGATGCTCACAGAAATGGTTGAGTATGGTCGCAAAATAGAGGGGCAAGTGAAAGCTATGCAAAGTGAAATAAAGGAAAATGTACAGGGAACCAACAGTGATGGGAAGGAAGCCAGAACTCAAATGAACAATTTGGAGGAGAGGGAAGAAATAAACATTCAACCAGAACAAAATGAAGAAATAAGAATTAACTGGGGGAATCTGGGTAAATGCTACATGGGATCTCTCTGTATTATTTTTCACAAATACATGTGAGCCTACACTTACCTCAAAATAAACATTTAATTAAAAATAAAACAAAAGTGACAGGAAGAAAGAAAGAAAGGTAGGAAGGCAGGAAGGCTAGAAGGCTAGAAGGAAGGAAGGAAGACAGGAAGGAAGGAAGGAAGGAAGGAAGGAAGGAAGGAAGGAAGGAAGGAAGGAAGGAAGGAAGGAAGGAAGGAAGGAAAACAGAAAAGAAAGAAAGAAAACAAACCTCTGATGATTCCAATTGCGGATTAGGACACAAAACAGTCAGAAATCTTGTAAATTGCTGCTGGGAATGCAAAATGATATAGCCACTTTGAAAAAGCAATTAGGGAACTACTTAAAAAGTTAAAGATCCTGGCTGGTGTAGCTCAGTGGATTGAGCGTGGGCTGCAGACCAAAGCATTGCAAGTTCGATTCCCAGTCAGGGCACATGCCTAGGTTGCAGGCCAAGGCCCCCAGCAACTGCACATTGATGTTTCTCTCTCTCTTTTTTTTTCTCTCTCTCCCTTCCCTCTCTAAAAATAAATAAATAAAATCTTTAAAAAATATTTTTAAAAAGTTAAAGACATACTGTTGCAAACTAGCAAGTCTACTCCTAAGTATCTACCCAATAAAAATAAAAACAAATGTGCATACAAAAATGTTTATAACACATTTATAAAATAACTATTCATAATTTCCCCAAACTGGAAAATACACAAATGCCTGTAAATTGGTGAATGAATAAACAAATTGTAGTGCATCCATATAATGAAATGTTATTCAGCAATAAAAAGAAATGAAGTACCAATATGTGCTATAACATGAATGGACCTGGAAACACTATGATAAGTGAAAGAATTCAGTCACAAAAAGATCACATGTATAATTCCAACTATATTAAATGTCCAGAGTAGACATATTACCCACAAAGACAGAAAGTAGATTAGTCATTGCCAAGGGTTACAGGAGTCAGGAAGAAAATAGAGATTGACTGCTAATAGGTACAGATCCCATCTGTGGTGGTGAAAATGTTCTACAATTAGATAGTGCTGATTGACACATAATTCTATAAATAAACAAAAAGTTAATGCATTGTATATTTTAAAAGGGTGAATAAACTTTCACAGAATGTGAATTATACCTTAATAATAATAATATTTAAAAAAAGAAATAACATTTCAAAAAAAGGGGGGCTTAGGAATCTGCAAGACAACTTCAAATGTTCCAACACCTGAATTATAGAGGTGTCAGAAGGAGAAGAGGAAGAGCAAGAAATTGAAAACTTCTTTGAAAACATAATGAAGGAGAACTTCCCTAATCAGGCAAAAGAATAAGACTTCCAGGCAGTCCAGGAAGCTCAGAGAGTCCCAAAGAAGTTGAACCCAAGGAAGCACACACCAAAGCACATCAAAATTACATTACTCAAGATTGAAGAGAAGAGTCTTAAAAGCAGCAAGAGGAAAGGAGACAGTTACCTACAAAGGAGTGCCCATAAGACTATCAGTTGATTTATCCAAAGAAACCTTACAGGAAGGAAGGGGCTGGAAAGAAATATTCAAAGTTATGAAAGGAAAGAACCTATTCCAAAATTCCTCAATCCAGCCAAGCTATCGTTTAGTATGGAAGGACAGATAAAGTGCTTCCCAGACAAGGTCAAGTTAAAGGAGTTCATCATTACCAAGCCCTTTTTATGTGAAATGTTAAAGGAGCTTATTATGTAAGAAAAATATCAAAGATACAAACTGTAAAATGACAACAAACTCACAACTATCAACAACCAGACCTAAGAAAACAAAAACAAACACAAAAATGAACTAAGCAAACATCTAGTACAAGAACAGATTCACAGAACTAGAGATCACTTGGAAGGTTATCAATGGGGTAAGGGAAGGGTAAGAATGGGGAGAAAGTACAGGGAATAAGGAGCATAAATGGTATGTACAAAATAGACAGGGGAGTTTAAGAATAGTATGGGAAATGGAGAAGCCATAGAACATATATTTATGACCCATGGACATTAACTAAGATGGGGAAATGACGGTGGGAGGGAGTACAGTATGGAAGGGAATAAAGGGGACAAAAATGGGACAACTGTAATAGCATAATCAATAAAATATATTAAAATTAAAAAAAAGGAAAAGAAAAATACTACATCAAATTAAACAGCTTCTGCATGGCTAAAGAAAACATGAGCAAATGAAAAAGGAGCCAACTGTGTGGGAAAATATATTTGTTAATGATATTTTAGGCAAAACATATAAATAATGCACACAACTCTACACCAGGAAGACAAACAATCCAATTAAGAAATGGGCAAAGGAACTGAACAAAGACTTCTTTCAGGAGGACATCTCAGGGCCCAGATACAAATGAAAGGATGCTCAGCATCACTAGCCATCAGAGAGATGCAAATTAAAACCACAATGAGATAACAGTTCACATTGATCAGAATGGCCATCATAACCAAATCAACAAACAACAAGTGCTGGCGAGGTTGTGGAGAAAAGGGAACCCTACTACTCTTTTGGTGGGAATGCAGATGAATGCAACTGCTGTGGAAAACACTATGGAATTTCCTCAGAAAACTAAAAATGGAACTCTCTTTTGACCTTTCAATTGCATTGCTGGGATTATACCCTAAGAATCCTGAAACAGCAATTCAAAACAACCTATGCACCCCAATGTTCATAGCAGTACAATTTACAATAGCCAAATGCTAGAAGCAACCTAAGTGTCCATTGGTAAATGAGTGGATCAAAAAATTATGGTACATTTACACCATGGGATACTATGCAGCAGAAAAAAAGAAAGAGCTCCTAACTTTTGCAACAGTGTGGATGGGTCTGGAAAGCATTATGCTAAGTGAAATAAGCCAGGCAGTGAAAGACAAATACTGCATGATCTCACCTCTAAGTGGAACCTAATCAATAAAACAAACAAGCAAGCAAAGTATAACCAGAGATATGGAAATTAAGAACAAACTGAGAGTAACCAGATGGTAGGTGGGAGTCGATAATGGGGAAGATTGGAGAAGGGTCATCAAGGAACATATATAAAGCACACATGGAAAAAGCCAAAAGGGGGTAGAATTGAAGGTGGGAGGTAAGGATGGCTGGGATGGGGGGAGTGGTGGGGAGAACATGGAGACAACTGTAATTGAACAACATTAAGAAAAAAGAATGAAAAGAATAAAGAAGACCCCTGGCTTGTGTGGCTCAGTGGAGTGAACATGGGCTCCAATCCAGAGGGTCACCAGTTAGATTGCTGGTCAGGGCACATGCCTGAATTGCGTGCCAGGTCCCCAGTAGGTCCCACATGAAAGACAACCACACATTGATGTTTCTCTCCCTCCCTTCCCCTCTCTAAAGATAAATAAATAAAATATTTTTTAAAATTAAAAAAAAAGAATAAAAAAGAAATGAGCAAAGGACCTGAACAGACACTTCTCCCAGGAGGATGTACAAAGGGCCCAGAAACATATGAAAAGATGTTCAGTATCACCAGTCATTAGCCATACTGTTACAGAGCAGAACAAAACAAGGGGGGCCCTGGGACGGTGATACTCTTATTGAAAGAGACTCAGGTCCGTCTTGTCCGCTGCCTTAAAGGAAAGATATCTCTCAATGCCAGAGATTCGTGAAAAGGAAAGGAAACGTTTATTTAGTGCTATACAAACTTAAAGTAGTGACCTAATGTCTTTACCAAAATCCCAAAATCCCTTAAAACACCCACAAATGTACACAGTCCTTCCTTCCCCCTCTGCCCAGTCTGGAGTACCGTATCTCAGGAAAGGAAATAGAAGTCCAGTCTCAGGCAGTGTCTGGCTCTTCCCAGTAATCCGTGCTCGGCTGGTAGGCCTCTCTCAGTTCTCGGCACCATCAGCTGTGTCGCCGGAATCTCTGCTAAAACTGGGTGATGGTTCCCCCTGCTAATGCTGTGGGGGTCCCCACTCTGGCAAAGGTGCGTGGTCCTCTCTCCTCCAGGACCACAGGAGTCCTCACTCAGCCAAAAGCCGCATGGTTCTCCCTTCATAGAGATGCAGGAGCCCTGTACTCAGTCAAATCCACGTGGTTCTCTCCCTACAGCTGCCGCGCCTGGGCTTTTAAATCCAGCGCCAGTCTTCCTTTGCAGCCCCATTTCCGACTCCTCCCACACTCAGCCACACCTGCCCTCAATCGGCTGTCCTTTCCAGCTTTTCTGGTCGCCATCGTGGGTCTGGGCAGGTGTGGCCCCATGTTATGGAGCCAATCATCTCCAAGCTCTCACACAGGCACTGTAACTCAGGGGACCTGCCCCCCACCCCAGTTACATCTTGGTGGGGAAGTTACTTCCATCCTCCTGGGTCAGAGCATGGCCATAGCTACTTAACATATCTATGTAGCCAGTCAAAGGTTATAGATATGTTAAATGACCACACCCCAGAGGTTGGCTGCAGAGCTGTTGCTATGCAAAACAGCTCTCAATGGGCCTGCTCCATTTGTCCCTTTCCCCCACCCGCACCTGGGGGGCGGGGTAGGACATCCTAGTATTTTCTGAACACCTTGAGTTCTGGACCCCATCCCAAATATCCATTTGGGGTCCCCCTCTTGGCCGCACCCTGTAACAATACCACTTCACACCAGTCAGAATGGCCATCATTAACAAATCAACAAACAACCAGGGCTGGAAAGGTTGTGGAGAAAAGGGAACCCTAGTATACTTTTGGTGAGAAGGCAGACTGGTACAGCCACTGTGGAAAAATGTATGGAATTTCCTCAGAAAACTAACAATGGAACTACCTTTTACCTTGCAATTCCACTTCTGGGATTATACTCGAAGAATCCCGAAACACCAATTCAAAACAACTTGTGCACTCCAATGTTCACAACAGCATTATTTACAATAGCCAAGTTCTGGAAACAGCCTAAGTGTCAGTCAGTAAACAAATGGATCTAAAAGCCGGGGTACATTTGTGCAATGGAATATTATGCAGCAGAAAGAAATAAGGAACTCCTACCCTTCACAACAGCATGGATGGGACTGGAGACTATTATGGTAAGTGAAATAAGGCAGGTGGTTAAGCAAAAGTATCATATGATCTCACCTATAAATGGAACCTAATGAAAAAACAAGCAAACAAAATAGATCCAGAGACTTGGAAATAAAGACCAAACTGATAGTAACTAGAGAAGCAAGAGGAGGGAGATAACAGGGGACAGAAGGGGAAGGGTCAAGTCAAAGAACAGGTGTAAAGGACCCATGGACAAAGCCAACATAGGGGAGAGGACTGAAGGTGGAAGGTGGGAAGTGCTTAGAACAGGGAAGAATAATGGGGGCAAAATTGGGCCAACTCTAATTGAACAATAAAAAAGTTAAAAAACTAAAGTTGTTGCCAAGAAAAGAGATATATGTTGAGGACCGCCCTGCCTGGTCTCAGGAAGCTGTGACCTCCTGTGACTTAGGCTGAGTGAGAGACCTCCGGGCCAGCCACTAAGGAGACAAAACTTATTCCCCTGGCATGAATGCTACCTGTTCTGTGCCTGGCCTTTAAATGCTAGATCAGTTTCCAATGTGGGGTAAGACTCCTCAGGGAGGAGTGACCTAAGACAGGGGCTGGTCTCAATTAGGTCTGTGGAATGAGACTCACGAGGTTGTGGAAATAAATGAAGGGGCTGGGGAAAGGAAGGGGTGATCATCTACCCCTGCCCCCTCTTAGCCTGAGTCTTTGTACTTAGATATGAGAAATCCAAGTCTCCTTGCTCCCTCTGTCTCCAGCCCTTCCTTGGGGCTTAGCAATAAGCCATAGGGGCAGCTGAGACCAGAGACGGTGGACCCCCAGGGTAATCAGGCCTGGGACAAAGAATATGCAAAGACCCTGTGAGATCTGCTTGCTGGAGGATGCTCTTTAATTAGAATATGAAGTCAGGAGCAGGAAACAAATCTAAGCTTTAAGTCCTGTAGTCTTTTTAAATGATAAAATCCCAAAATCTCTGGCTTAGCATCCCAGTAGGAAATCTGCTAGCACCTTTCAAAAGCTAACTACTTGTAATTTGCAAACTGTATTTGTATTCAAGAATAAAAC
>PVIA01014125.1:0-28307 GCA_004024845.1 Tonatia bakeri
TATTGAGGGGTCCAGAGATCATCCATATAATTACTTGTTTAAACACAAACTATTTTTTAAATCCCCTCCCAATGACGATGTGAAATCGTGTGTCCGGTGTTCGCAGGGTTTGACATGGTTAAGAACAAGTAGGAGCTGTTATGTCTGATAACATAGACGTTTCAATAAATTTCTGTGCTGTTCAAGTAGGGGGACGATATCAAAGTCAGTAGTTGCCACTTTCTGTTATTGCAAAGTCTTCACCACTAGACAGCCGTGCTTTGATAAATGGTCTTTCTATCGCTAGAGACAGAGAGGGTTCCAGTAGACAGACACTGGTGCCGGAAACAAGATAACACAGTCCAAAGGCTGAGTGGGGTGCAGAGTGCCCCCCGCCAGGTTTGGGGAGAGCAACGCCTTCTCCTGGCTCTGCCTGCCCTCCGGCAGAGGCACTGTCCCTGCCTCACATCAGTCACCCCCAGAACACATCCCACACGTCGCCAGAGACCCTCCTCTGCGCCTGTCGGGGGCTGGTCCTGTGCTGTGGGGGCAGGGAGACGTGCTTCCCAAACTTGGAGAACTAGAAGGTATGCCCCGTCTCGGGCAAGGAAAGAGTTCCAGTCACCCCCACACAGTGACTCTGGTTCTAAGCGGCAGTGTCCCCACAGAAAGCGCTGGCTACCATGTCACTCTAGCTTATCTGCGTTTTAAAGCTGCAATCAAACTGGTCACCTAATTCCCCCATGCTTTCCAAAGAAACATAAAGAGTCAGTGGCACCACTGTCAGGACACTCCCCAGTCTGGGGACCCAGGTCCCCGGTAGGGAAAGGACGGCTGCCTCCCAGCAGCAGAGCCCAGGGCATGCCCAGCTCTGTGACCTGCACAGGGTCCCACACCCCCATTTCCAGATGACACCACTTCCTTCAGAAGACTTGTCTGGTGATGCAAGGGAGACCTAGGTCCAGTGCGAATGCTAGGAAGGTTTTCATTCTGGTCACTGGCTCCTGGTAGGTAAGAAGGGATTCAGTGTGGGCCAGGGCAGGGAGAGAGACCAAGTTGGGGCAGGAACCCTGCTTCAAGGCACCCCACTGTGGTCTCCTGAGCTGTGTCATCTCCTCACCCAGCAGCCAGTAAAAGGCAGGGCCTCTCCGTCTGCCACCACCCAACATCCCGTTCATCTGGCGCCTTCGAGTTGACACAGCACAGCTTGTGGAAGGAGAATGACCAGAGCACAGCCTGTGAATGGGCATGAGGGGGTGAAGGGCTTGCATTCAAGGTGAGCTATACAGACAGGGAAGCACCCCAGCACAGAGCCCTGGGGCCAACCATGCAGGGAGGCCAGGCTTCCTTCAGATGCTCCTGAGGGGAGAATCACTGGACAAAACCGGAGCTGCTGGCGGTGCCTGTGGCCCTTCAGGGGGTGGAAGAGATAAGGTGAGACTGAAATCGGGAACCCTTGGATCCCTGCGTGCACGTAAGATGTCAAACATGCCACTTCCCCTTCAGTGGAGGCGTTCACCCACCAACAGTCTCCCTGCTCCACCCCAGACCGCTCAGCCCCCAAACCACTTCCCACACCAGGACAGGTGCCTGCCTGCACACCAAAGCCCCTGGGAGTGCCTATCCAGTGCCCCAGTCAGAGTCAAAAGAGGAACAGGCAAAACGAAGGCAGGAATTAGTTCCCTAAAAGCAGAGCGGTGCAAACAGACTAGCACGCTCCCACGCTGTGCATGTCCTAAAGGGCCTTTGTGCGGCCGCAGTAGGAAGGGGGACCTTTCCCAGCCCCACTGCCTGCTGCCTGCAAGAAGAAACGTGTTTGTGATATCCAGGTTTGCCTTACTCCTTCTCCTTGGGGGGTGGGGAGGTATTCCCAACACAAGGCCATTCTTCCTGGAAGGCGACTTGAACTAGGGTTTCTCATTAAGCCCTGACTGAGCAAGGGGAAAACCCAAAGGAGAGGAAAACCCAGCTCTGCCTCCCAGGTCTCCAGTTTCTCACGTCTCCAAAGGCTTCAGAGAATACACAAAGGAAAAGCCGCAACCAGCTTCCCCAGCCAGAGGGGAGGGACCCCGAGATCTGCAACTCTGTTTCAATACATCCAGGCCTTTTTCGGGTGGCTGGGACTCTGTGTGAAACAAACAACTCCATCCAGGTGAAGAGGGCTTTGAACAGGCAGAGTCCCCCAGGGAAGCTGCTGTAACACACCCGGCCTTTTCATTTTGCCAGTTCATTTCAGGCAGGAAATAGAGAGGCCTCCCCTGCCAGCTAGGGTCTGGGCCTGATCCACAGGAAACTTTTCTCTTGATTAGACTCCCACTGAGCCCAAGGTTCAACTTTCCATCTTTTATTCCAACCCACACAGCCGGCCACTCCAAGAGAGCAGGCAGGGGGCCTTTTCAAACAAACTCGCCCACCCACAACCAGCGTGGGCAATCCACAAAGCTGGCGTTGAGAGTCAACCGCGCCTTTTTCTTGGAATCAAGCAATTATCCTTTGAACCACCAGGGAATAGCCTCTAAACAGCAAATTAATCCTTCCTCAGTTCTGGCAGTCAAAGTTCAGGGGTCCGTGAAAGCTAAGCCACAATGCCTTAATCCACTGGCTGAGCACTCACAGGCACTGTGTAAAGAGGGGACAAGACAGGTGCTGTCAGTCCATCCAGATAACACCACTGCAAAGCACACTGGCCTCGAAGACCCTCCCTTTTCCTAGGGTTTCCTACAGTCCTGCGGGGGGTGTGGGGGGGTATTCCCTCAACCCTCCGACTTCAAGCTTCAATGTAAGTAAAATGATTCAGAAGCTTTCCAAACTGCATACTTAGAATGAATCCGGCACAGTCACGTGACACATCCTTTCCAAACAGATTTCCAAATGAAATGGGACCCAGATGTTGTGGGCAGATGTGTATCCAGTCTGCATCCTAGGTGGTACCGAGGTGATGAAGGCTCAGCTGACTTGGGCGTTATGAGCACTCACTTTCCCAGCTAGAATGCAAGCTCCTCCTTAGGCGTGGAGGACTCACCCACCACACTAGGCACGATGCTTGGTCCACAGTTAGTCCTTCAAAGCCAATAAATAAGTACAATGAAGAAGATTCAAATGTGCCAGATTAAGTACCAATTAATATGTCAGGAACAAAAATGTTTCCGGTACAAGGTTATACAGATGGATGTATCTGGAAAATCTGGATCGCCTTGTTAATTAAGACATCAAGCAAACCACCAGATTTTTGTGTGTGTAATAGCTATTTCATTTCAAATGGTCTTTACATGGAAGCTTTACTTAAAAAAAAGAAACTCAAAGCCCTGGCTGGCGTAGCTCAGTGGATTGAGCGGGGGCTGCGAACCAGGCATCGCAGGTTCGATCCCCAGTCAGGGCACATGCCTAGGTTGCAGGCCATGGCCCCCAGCAACTGCACATTTATGTTTCTCTCTCTCCCTCTCCCTTCCCTCTCTAAAAATAAATAAATAAAATCTTTAAAAAAAAAAAAGAAAGAAACTCAGATGACAAGCTACATAGTAACAGTTTCTAGTTCACATATTCTAACCATTCCTTAAGACTCAATTGAAACGACTGGTCGCATTTACTGAGCACCTACTATACGCCAGGCCCTGTTTGGAAATCTCTCCGGCACTTAACTCATTTTACCTTCACAGCCCTTCGTGGTAGGTTCTGAGATCCCGCTTCCGGGGTGAGGAAATGGGTTTGGCTGTTCCTTGGGCCGCCCCGACCTCTCCGATGGAAAGTACTCACTTCCTTTTCTAAAACCCTCTTTAGCATGTTTTGTGCTTCTCACGAAACAGACTCTTTTCCTATGTCCACACAATGATTCGGGACGTACCCTGTCCCCTCTGCTCCGCAGTATGCTCCTTGAAGGCAGACTATCTCATTCAAACACTGCTCCCACGGCAGGTCCAGCGAACACATACCAGAACCATCGGGAAGGTTCTGAAACAAAACACACTGGAGACCTGGGCTGTGTATCCCAGGGATACCTCCTGACCTCAGCTGGCCTTTATCTTCAGAAAGCTGTCCAGGTGCCACCGACTCAGGGATTCGAGACCACTGTCTTACTCAGCTAGTTCACTGCCTCCTGGTACATTGTGGGCAACCAACAAAAGTTATCAAATGAAAGGACGGCTTAATGAATCACCATTATTATGAGATGCCATTCAAGGTACATACGATTGTTTTTCATGTGGGCACAGACACCCCTGCCCAAACTCTGCCAACATCTGGACTACCTCCTAGCACTGGCCACCTGACCGACCTCACTCAGGTCCAGCCACACTGGCCCTCCTTACAACAAGCCCTCTGCCTGGAGTGTTTGTGCCCTAGATTTGCATGGCTCGTTCCTTCTTTTACTCAGACATTTCCCCAAATGTCACCTCCCCAGAGAGTGACCTCTGACTCCCCTGTCAAAATGACAGCAGCCAGCTCACCGCTCTCTATAGCACCGTCACCCCGGATCGACATCCTCCCAGCCCCTACCATGAGCTGACGGTGCCTTACGTACACTTCGGGTGCACTGTGCGTTTCCTGCCACGGAGGATGCAAACTTCCGGAGGTTCCGGAGCCCCCGAGGAAACAGACAGCCTGCCCCGCTGTCCACGCCTTCAGCTGAGGCGTCTCAGAGGGGCCTGGTGTCTCACTGCAACAGAAAGGAGGCCTGGCTGACCTTCCAGATTCTCCCAAGGTCTCGGGAGAATGAAATCTGACAGACACAAAAAGCTAACGCTTAGATATCATCTAATGCAGGGGTCCTTCTTACCATGGGCCCCGTCAGTCCCTGAAGACCCTACAGACCTCCTGCAAACAGAGTGTGCAATGTTGTCCACGTGCCCACGCACAACTTTCTGTGGGGAGTCCACGGCTCTCGTGAGAGTCTCCAAGGAGCTTTATTCTCAAACAAAAAGTTCAATTCTGTCAGCAAAAACCCTTCATTATGGATGAGGAAACTGAGGGCCCCAGAAAGCAACTTAGTTAAGATCATGCGGCTGGTAAGGGACAGAGTCCAAGCAGAATTCCATTTGTCGATTCCCAAGCATTCCCAAGCACCCTCGCCGGCCCTCCAATGTGCCCTTAGAAGAGGGACGCCCTCCCCTCACAATGCCCCATGGACACTCTGGGCCCTGAACCCCAGAAAACCCACTTCATTTGTGTATGACTAAGCCTTGGGCAAAACCAGTGAGGGGTGACTTCCCCTGCTTAACAACTTAATCTTCTCAAATTTGCATGTGGTGAGACCGTCAGACAGGGGTAAAGGCCCAGATCCGCCCTAGGCCTCTTTCAGATGGCATTTCATGCCAACTGGGCACAGCCACCCTCTCAGTCGCTCGCTTGCTCACCCGGCGCCCTCAGCAAATAAAGAACTCCTTCTCTCCCCTGCCACAAAGGGCTCCAATTTGCTCGTGATTTCTCTCATGGTAGTGCCAAGGAGACACCCCACCCTCCCACATGTCCTGCTGGCTATTCTCTCAACACTGTGGATTCCGAACCAGCCCAGCTGTAACGGGGAAAAAACGTTCCAAAGCCATTTGGGAGGGGCGCACAGGGAAGGTGTGCCAGGAAATAAGGGCAGGAGCACGTGCAACCTCAGCCAGAGCACAGACCTGACCCATCCGACCCTGGCCAGGCGGCTTAGTGGGTTGGAGCATCCTCGGATACACCAAGGTTGCGGGTTCAATCTCTCATCAGGACACATACAAGGAGCAACCACTGAGTGCATAAATAGTGGAACAACATCAATGTTTCTCTCTCAAATCAATAAATAAAATTCTAAAGAAGCACACGACCTGCCCTTTACTTGAAGAGATGTGCTGCATTCATGGAGCGCTCTGCAGGGGACTCCGAGGCGCCGTGTGAGCTTTTTTTTCTGATCAGGCTGTTAGCTGCACGGCACAGAGGCCCACAGGGGCTACCTCAAGAAAGGGGTGTCTGGCCCTGGGACTGGGGAGCTGCTGAGAACGGGGGCAGCGCCAGGGCCTGGATGCCCCCCACAGGCTGTAGGGTTTCCACTCCCTTCTCTCTTACCTCTGTTGCCATGTGGTTTTCATTTATAACTTTGGCTGCTATGTGCCTCCGGTTTGCCATGGATTCAGCTGTCATATGGCACCCTTTCAGTTTCTGCCTCTGGCAAAACAGATCTTGGGAATCCTCCATTCAAACTCCCAAGACAGGGATCCTGATCAACTTTGCTTATTTCTTTGTGCCAAGACATATGTCACTGTCTGGACTATGGAATGGCCTCTGTGGGGTGGTGGCCCCACTCATATGCCAGTCAGCGATGGTCACGGCAGTGCACAGGGTGTCAAACACAGCTGCTACCTGGGCCTTCCCTCAGTCCCCTGCATAGGCTGTGCCCAGACAGGTACAACAGCAACTATTTGTCACGCAGGCACTCCACCAGGCTATTCACGGGATGCTGGGGCAGGCTCATCCTGACACGCACTGCCAGTATATGTTCAAGAATTCTGGGAACCATCTGTTTATCTGCAAGCAGTCTGAAGCTGGCTATAGGGGGTATGGACACCACAGACATGGGCAGATGCTACAAATCAGGGAGTGCTTTTTCCTGGACAGCCAGTCTGCCAGCACATCATGCATGCAGCCTTAACAATGGTTAAAGAGAAAGAAAAAATCAAGTAAACTAGGCTCCCCCACAATCTGACATAAGCTATGTCATTTCCCTCCTTTCCCCTTCACCCAGCCTGTGCTCCAGCCAGAATGGACAGCATCCTATCCTTTCACTTGCCCGGAAAACCTACATTTTAGACAACACTGATGCTGAGCCACATCCACTGCCTTCCCAAACTTGAATGCCCACCTCTGTGAGGTTCACATCTTCCCTGAAGCCTCCCCACTTCCCTCAGTTACAACCACCTCTGTGCCTCCAAAGACTGGAACCCAGACTGAGCTTCTCTGCACCTGTTCCGTGCTTGGCCTTCCACGAGTCAGGGCAGCCTCCTATCTTGGGTCCTGGAGTTCCTTATACACTTCCCAGGAATGGGATCTTGTCCACGTCTCCTCTGGATCCCTCCAAGAGCTGAGCATCTACCTGCCCCTTGGTGAGATGCCTGATGAGCACATGGTGAATAAACCCACAATGTGCATTTCCACAAGTCTGCCAGTAACACAGCTCTCCCTTGGCTCCTTGCACCCTCAATTCTAGACCTGCTAACTCATCAGCGCCCTGACAGGTCTGAGCCTCACAGCCAAACCAGCAACAAGGGAAATCCAGTCTGGAAGGCAGATCAAGGTATGTGCCTGGTGTGTGTGTGTGTGCGTGTGTGTGTTGTGTGTATCTGAATTACTTTCACTAGATGCAAACACCTGCAAGAGGGGGGACATCAGGAATTAAAGTGTGATCTAGCAACAGCAGAATCATACTTCAAATCACATCCAACCCCAGGTTAAACCCAATCTCCCTTTAATACTTTGGAAAACATGACTTGGAGCATTAGGGAACATCTCAGAACTGGAAACCAGATGAACAAGATCACAAGTTCAATGTCAAGCATGGAAAACTAGCTCTTCATGTTATGAATTACTTTACGTATGGTTACAGCCTGAACAGTATATAAAAGCTGCCAAGGAGTGAGAAGAAATACTATAAGATTACAACTGGCATGTGAAGAAAGGGCACAAATAAATAGGCTTCTAAATAAATAAAACTAAACATGGAGGTTTAGTTTTAGATATCACTTACATTTCCTCCACGTATCCTTTCCTGATAGGAGCGCTTTCAGAAAGGCAGTGACACAAACTTTCCCTAAGGGTTTAAACCTCCTTAACACGGAATTTTGTCCGCTGGGATCTTAAAAAAAATCAAACCTGAAGTAAAGAAGGGAAATAAGGAAACAAATGAAAGCAAAAATTCACAAGGCCCTAAATCCTCCCTAACACACCCTGATCGTTAAAAATTCAGTCCTTTCGGCAACAAATGAGGGGCTCCCTGTTTTCCTGGTCTAGAGTCTGTCCCCTGCATTAAATCAGAATCAAAATGCCACCAGAGGGGAAAACTGATGGGATTATGGGCTGCTTCATGGAGTAAGCCTTTTGCTTCTGAAATAAGTCATGCTGTCAAAATCTGAACTGAGCAGGCAGACTCACATCTAATTCAGGATGGAAAATATGAAACTCAAAATTTCCAAGGCTCTTGGCTTAGATCAGAGCTTAAACATGGAAGAATTCTCCTACAGACTCAAACCATTCCTGGGTGTGTGAGCCTAGGCAGGGCGTCCCTGAAGCGATCAGACAATCTGAAGACCAGCTGGAGTGGCAACCCTCACGCTGTCAGAGATGAACTGGGCTCCGCCTCTCCCTGGGCATACAGTGTTCTTCAGAGAAATGATTCCAGAGTATTCCATAGGCAGGGAAATCTGTAACTCAAGTAGGCACCAGTCTTCCTTAAGGAAGGCCTACAGGCCCATCAGATTGCCATCTAGTATTCTGTTCTCAATGGATTCCTGTTTTCAGATTCTATGATAATCTGCGTGTTAGGCCCAAAAATGGTTACTGGCCACAGATATCCAGCAGTTCGTGAGGCAGAGGTGACTGTTGTGGGATACTTTGCCAGGCGAAAGGAAAGGAAAGCGGCCTTGACAAAACCCCGGCAACTCTGTTGTCCCTGCACGTTACTTACATAAACCGCACAGTGGCCCCGTGAGCACGGGAACATGGCGGGTGCTCAGCAAACTCGTCCCTTCTCAGAGCAGGAACTCAAGTGACCCACTCTGAATGGGGACGCACATTCCAGTTGACCCGACCCAAAACACCCCTGTGAATTAAGTAGGTAGGTGTGAATGTACCATTCGTTTATACCTGTTAGGGTCCCCTGCGTCAGTGAGTGAGTGCCATTCCAAAACCACAGGAACAAAGAATGAAAAGTCCCATCACCCAGAGACCAAGGAGTTCAAATACTTTCCAGGAAGATTCTTGCAAGACCAGGCCATTTCTGGCCATAAAGCCTTCAAAACTGAAAATAGGCTAGACTCTAGGCTGGACCTTTGGAGGGCAGGAACAGGGTTAACCGATCATTAACAACCTAAGAATCAGCCCTGCTCTGCAAACAAGGGCACCTGACCGCCAGGCTCAGCGTGCTGTCAGGCGGGCTCCCCCACCCCGCGGGCTAGTAGATAGTGACTGTGTGCAGCCCAGGGCACCAGGAAGTACACTGGTCTTATTCCTATTTTCTCACTTGGCTTGGAGCCTGGTGTGACTTCACAAAGCAAAGAGAAGTAAAGGTAGCAGACTTGGACTTTAAAATTCCAGTCACAAGAAGCTGCTCTCCAGAACTTTCCACCGGCTGCAGTACCTGCTTTTGCCTCTACCCTGACAATGCGGTTTCAAGCGTGGCTTGGCCACAGGACCCTAGCTCCAGTCTACAGGACTGCTAGTAGTACCCCGGGTTCTGACGTTAGCCCGCCCTGTGCCACTGGGCAAATCATCATCTGTCTCAGTCTTCTTCAGTAACTCAGAAGGTGGCTCCCTGGTAAAAATGTAGATCGTATCAGAGATGCTGTGAGACTACAAAAATAACTTATATTAGATGTTCTGCTTTATCATTGAAATGCTTTATTTTATGTATCGCAAGACCAAGCACTGTGTACACCACCCGACTGTGTATTACTTTATCAAAATATAACAGTATTTTACTGTCTTCGAACAGATACGAGACAAGGTCTGAGATGAATGGTTTATCCTCCACAAAACAGCCATTTACATCAGAAAAACCACCAACAAATTAAAATTAATGAGACATAATTTTGCAAGTTTTAAATTTTAGGATCATAAAGAGATGAGACTTGTATTAACATGAAAATTCCATTTTGCACTTAACTGAAGCAAAAGCTTGGATCTGCTTTTTGATTATAAACAGACAGTACGTCATAAGTAATTAACCGAATGACAGACAGCAAAGCATATGACATTAAAGACAGTCACCAAGAATACAGGAACATATAAAGTTTGATTTTTGCTAGAAAGTCAGGAGTCAGCACAGTCTGACCGTCAGGGCAGAAGACCTACTTGCCAAACCCAGCCCAGACACCCCGTGTGACTGGGGCCAAACCACCAAAACAGGCTGTTCAGCTGCTGGATCTCCGAAGCTGAGGCAACAGCAGCTGTCGCCTTTACGCCTCAAACTGCATTCGTAGTAACAGGGTGGTTAAATTCCACTTATTTATTTGTTTACATGGGAAACCCATTCATACTGTACAAACTTTAAAAGGTACAAAACTATCGATAAAAGCTCTCTGCTGCTGACATCCAGTCACCCATTCCCTTCCAAGACACAATGAATAGACAATTTCTTGTCTCGCTTTCAGAAATGGTCTAACATTCACAAGTACCTGCAAACACACACTTTTCTTTGTCTTCTGTATTCCATGTCTAGAACAGTGTCTGAATAGGACACACTGCACCAACGTTTGTTTAGTGAATGAAATTAATATTATGCATTTTGCATTAAGCTTTTACTCAAATATATCCTCGAAATGAACCTTATCAATGTATTTAGAGTTGCTTCATTCTTTTTCTCTAAAAACTTTAAGTTTAATATACATATCGAGAAGTGCATATGTGACGTACTATACATGTGTGTACCATACACGTACACTTCACTAAGTTTTCACAAATTGAATGCACCCCCTAACCGTTACCCAGCTCAAGAAACAGAAAACACGTGACTAATAATCTTACTGCAAGCGCCCAGCACATCTCCCCCCCTTTACCCTGCAGATACCGATTCACCATCCTCACTGGTAAGAAGAGCAGCTTTGCCCACATCGGCACTGACAGAAGCCGAAGAGCACAGCATGTACACTTTGGTCTCTGTCCTCTTTCACGCAGCCTGCTTGTGGGACGCACCCACAGTTTTACCTGTGCATGTCCATCATTCATTCTCACTGCCTTACAGTCCTTCACTGTGTGAGGACACCACAGTGTACACATCCACTTGACTGCTGATGGGCATGTGTGTCGTTTCTAATCAGGGGTTCTGCTGAAGAGTGTACCGGGAACATTTTGCACAAGTCTTTTTGCAGAAATGTCTTTTCATTCTCTAAGCGCTGGACAGCGAGTTCACAGGGTAGATGTATGCTGACCTTTACTAGGAACTGCTGAACAGCCTTCCAAAGTGGTTGTGCCTATTTACACTCCTACCAGGACGTGAGATGTCCTACTGCCGCACGTACTGGCCAACACCTGGTATTTCTTTTCTTTTTTTTAAATCAGCGTAACCCTTCTGGTGGGGTTATAGCTGCCTGGCATTGTGTCTGCATCTCCCTAATGACAAATGTAGATGGGGACCCCTGCACCTGTATATAACACACTTGGCATCAGTTATTTGTGCAGTGCCTGTTCAAGCCATTCACCCATTTTTCTATTAGGTTGTTGTCTTCTCTTATTGATTTGTATGTAATTCTTTACATAGTCACAACATGATGTATCGAGAATGTCTTGTCCCAGTCTTTTTAATCTCTTTTAAGGATGTCTTTTGGCAAAAAGAAGTTCTTAATTTTAATATGACTCAGATGTTATTTTTCTTTTAAAGTTAGTGTGTCTGTGCCCTGTTAAGAAATCTCTGTCTACTGCCTAGTTAAGAGGATATTCTCTTGTGCTTCCTTTTTTAAGCCTTTTCTTTTCTTTTAAGCTTGCACTGTTTCACCTTTCATACATTTAAAAATATTTGGACTCGGTATTTTTATATGACATCAGGTAGACAGAGGTCTAATACAATGTTCCAACAGATAACCACTGACCGCACATCCTTTTTTGAAGAGCTTACCCTTTAACCACTGCATGTCGGCCCCTCTGTCCATCCTGACCCTGATTCTCCCTAATGGCCGAGAGCGCTCCACTGTGTACCTGGCCATAAATCATCATCCCATGTCCAGCTGTGTGGCCTGTGAACTGTTTTCACAGCTCTGCTATAAATAATGTTGTAATAAGTAATTTTGCCCCTACAACCTTCCCCACATGTGTTAGCATATCTGTGGGATAAAGTCATAAAAATGGAACTCCTAAATCAAAGGGCATGAACATTTTCAATTTTAATAAATATTTGATATGGGTTGCACCAATTTTAATTGGATTTTTCAAACCATAACAAATGGGCCCTGAACCATGTGGTTCAGTGGGTTGGGTGTTGCTCCCCACAGCAAAGGGTTGCTGGTTCCATTGTCGATCAGGGCACATGTCTGGGTTGTGGGTTTGGTCCCTGGTCAGAGTGCATACAAGAGGCAACTAACTGATGTTTCTCTCCCTCTCTTTCTTCCTACCTTCTCCTCTCTCTAAAAACAAAAATAGGGGACTTCAGGTCAAGATGGCAGCACAGGCAGACATGGCTCACATCCTCACACAACCACATCAAAATTGCAACTAAAATACAGGACAACCATCACTCAGAACCATCAGAAACTGAGTTGCACGAAAGTCAGACAACTACGGAATTAAAGAAACCACATCCATCCAGACTGGTAGGAGGGATGCAGACACAGAACTGGCTGCTCCCACATCCGCATGTGATGGATAAAAATTCGGGAGGGATATCTCAGGAGCAAGGAGTCCAGCCTCACACCAGGCCCCTCAGTCCAAGGTTCCAGTGCCAGGAAGATAAGTCTCACAACTTCTGGTTGTAAAAACCAGTGGGGATTGAGTTGGTGGAAGAAAATGCTGGAACCTCAATCAGTTCCTCTCAAAGAGCCCGCCTACTCAGAACACGGACTCCCCTACTCAGACTCACTCCCTCTGAGCTCTAGCACCGGGGTAGCAGCTTGAAAGGCACCACTGGTGCACAGGAAGAAACTGAAGTGCCTGGCATCAAGGTGAGCAGAGGCCACTGTCCCTTTTCTAAACCCTTCCCCCATAGAGATGGCGAGACGGTGTCATATCTGAGACTCCATCAACCTGGCTAATGCTGTCTGACCTGCCTAGGAGATCCACCGAGGCTCCGTCCCACCCAAACTGCTTTTCCACATAAATAACTAGTCTTTTCTCACGCTTCACAACTTCCAAAATCCTAACAAACAAGCAACAGTTGGCCTCAGTGAGCTCCAAGCCTGACACTGGCAGCTGCCAGTCTAAAGTCACAGCTTGCCTTCACCTGGGGATCTCCAGGCCCAGCACAAGTAGCAATCATCTCAGATGGCTTTACAGCTCAGGCAGGGCCGCCCCAGTCAAAACACAAGTGGGGGCTGACCTCGGACCTGTACCACCCAAGAAACCCTAGGGCCAGAGTACCCAGTGGACAGCTACAGACCATGTCAAGAGCACCACCACCCTGCCCCTGCACAGCTGATCCTCCATGGAGGGTGGAGGGTGGTGGTCAGTGATCATAGCCAATCCTTGCAGCTGACTGGCCTGGGCACATCCCTCCTATTGACCTGCCAACAGTAATCAAGGCTCAACTACGAGAGGAGGGTATACTCAGCCCACATGAAGGGCACACCTGTAGTACGCAGCTTGGGTGATAGGGAAGGCTGTGTCTTTGAACCTTATAGGACACCTACTACATCAGGTCACACTACCAAGACACAGAGTCAGAGCAGCTCCACCTAATACACAGAAACAAACACAGGAGGCTGCAAAAATGAGGAGACAAAGAAACATGGACTAAGTGAAAAAACAGATCAAAACTCCAGAAAAAGAGATAAACGAAATGGAGATAAGCAATCTATCCGATGCAGAATTCAAAGCACTGGTTATAAGGATGCTCAAGGATTTAGTGAGGATTTCAATAGCATAAAAAGATCCAGTTAGAAATGAAGGATTCACTACCTGAAATAAAGAACAATTTACAGGGAAAAAACAGGAGAGTAGATGAAGCTGAGAATTAAATCAATGATATGGAACATAAACAAAAAACCACCAATCAGAACAAGAAGAAGAAAAAAGAATCCAAAAAATCTAGGATAATATAAACAGCCTCTGGGACAACTTCAAGAGGCCGAACATTCACATCATAGGGGTGCCAGAAAGAGAAGAGAAAGAGCAAGAAATGGAAATCTATCTGAAAAATTAATGGAAGAAAACTTTCCTAGTTTCGTGAAGGAAACAGACATGCAAGTCCAGGAAGCACAGAAAGTCCCAAACAAGATGGATGCAAAGAGGCCCATGCCAAGGCAAATCATAGTTAAAATGCCAAAAGTTAAGAATAATGAGAAACTCTTAACAGCCACAAGAGAAAAGAAGTTAGGTACCTACAGGGGAGTTCCCATAAGGCTGTCAGCTGACTTCTTAAAAGGGATTGCACAAGAAGGGACTGGCAAGAAATATTCAAAGTCATGAAAAGCACGGACCCAGAGCCCAGACTGCTCTACCCAGCAAAGCTATCATTTAGAATGGAAGGACAGATAAAGAGCTTCCCAGATAAGAAAAAACTAAAGGAGTTCATCATCACCAAACCATTATTATATGCAATGTTAAAGGAACTTATTTAAGAAAAAGAAGCTCAAAATTATGAACAACAAAAGGGATAAAAATACAAATCTATCAACAATTAAATCTAAAAAACAAACTAAGCAAACAAGAACAGAGACAGAATCATGGATACACAGAACATTTTGATGGCTGCCAGCTGGGAGGGCGATGTTGGAGATTGGGTGAAGAAGTGAGGGGTCAGGAAGTACAAGTCGGTAGTTACAGAACAGCCGTGGGGATATAAAGTACAGTGCAGGAAATGGAGTAGCCAAAAACTTTACATGCATGACTCACGAACAGGAACAATAGTGGGGGGACTGCCTAAGGAAGTGCGGGGTGCTAAGTGGAGGGCAAAGGAAGAAAAATTAGGACAACTGTACTAGCATAATTAATAAAATGTAATTTGAGCCCTGGCGGGTGTGGCTCAGTGGACTGAGTGCCCGCCTGCGAATGGAAAGATTGCTGGTTCAATTCCCAGTCAGGGCACAGGACTGAGTTGCTGGCCAGGTGCCCAGTTGGGGGTATCTGAGAGGCAACCAACTGATGTTTCTCTAACACACTGATGTTTCTCTCCCTCCCCTCCTCACTTGCTTCCCCTCTAAGAGTAAATAAATAAAACCTTTTAAAAAAACTCATTAATTTTAAAAAGAGGAAAATGTTTCCTCAAAAACCGTAACAAAATGCACACACAATATTATTATAAGTCACCATATAGTAGAATTTCAACTACACCAAAGTTCCTACAATTTTTTAGCCTTAGGGCCCCCTTTTCAAAAACAATTAATGTACAAACTATGCTTCTGGTATCCACTGATTGGCAGAGCCTATAAAACCCTGTAAGTTCACGGAAAATGTGTGTCCTCAGAGCCCTACGAGGTGGAGAGTAAAATGAGTCACACTGTTCCCATTCGAGTGGCACGCCTTCTCTGTTTAACAAAGAAGAGCGAGGACTTCTGGCCAAGATGGAGGCGTGGGTAGACACACTGTGCCTCCTCCCGAAACCAAGATAAAGTCAGCAACGATTCAGAAACAAGGTAACAACCAGATCTAACAGAAAATTGGACAGTATGGAAGTTGGACGACCAAGGAGTTAAAAGAGACAGATTCATCCAGACCAGTCAGAGGGGCGGAGAGGGGACGTGGCACAAAAAGCGGTGGCACCAGGCGCATAAGGCATCGGGGGCACAAGGCCACAGCAGGCGGACCCTGGGCGTGCAGGCGGCGGGCAGACCCAGCGAGGCGGCAGCTGTGAAGCGAGGCACTGCACACAGGTGGCTGGCTGTCCGGGTGATCCCACATTCATGAGCAGACAAACCAGGCGAAATTGGGCAGTGAGACAGACCGTCCAACCCAGGGTCCCAGCGCCAGGAAATGGAGCCTCGGGACACTGATTGAACACACCTGTGGGGGTCGAGGCCCATGGAGAGACTCCCAGCCTCACAGGAGAGTGCGTAGGAGAGACCCACGGGGTCCTAGAACGTGCACAGGCCCACCCACACGGGAATCAGCACCAGAAAGGCCCAGTTTGCTTGGGGGAAGGGACTGAATCCAATGGAGAGCAGATCCCGCCCCCACATACAGTGTCACAACCCAGCAACTGGTTTGCCCCACCCTGATGAACACCCAGGGCTCCGCCCCTCACAACATAAGAGGCACAGCAAGACCCCCCCAAAAAAAAAAAAAAAAAAGCCCAAACAGAAGAACACATCAAAGCTCCACAGCAAATACAACTAAGCAACGGAGAGATAGCCAACCTATCAGATGCACAGTTCAAAGCAATGGTGATCAGGAAGCTCACAGAATTGGTTGAATCTGGTCGCAAATTAGATGAACAAATAAATGAAGGAAAATGTACAGGGAACCAATAGTGATGGGAAGGAAACTGGGACTCAAATCAATGGAGTGGACCAGAAGGAAGAAAGAAACAACCAAACAGAAAAGAATGGAGAAACAAGAATTCAAAAAAATGAGGAGAGGCTTAGGGACCTCCAGGACATCTTTAAATGTTCCAGCATCCAAATTATTGGGGTACCAGAAAGGGAAGAGGAAAAGCAACAAGTGGAAAAGTTATTTGAACAAATAGTAAAGGAGAACTTCTCCAATCTGGCAAAGGAAATAGACTTCCAGGAAGTCCAGGAAGCTCAGAGAGTCCCAAAGAAGTTGGACCCAAGGAGGAACACACCAAGGCACATCATAATTACATTAGCCAAGGTAAAAATGAAGGAGAGAATCCTAGAAGCAGCAAGAGACAAGGAGACAGTCACCTACAAAGGAGTTCCCATCAGACTGTCAGCTGATTTCTCAAAATAGACCTTGCAGGCAAGAAGGGGCTGGAAAGAAGTATTCCAAGTCATGAGAAGCAAGGACCTACATCCCAAATTGCTCTACCAGCAAAGCTTTCATTTAGAATGAAAGGGCAGATAAAGTGCTTCTCAGAGAAGGCCAAGTTAAAGGAGTTCGTCATCACCAAGCCCTTATTTTATGAAATGTTGAAAGGACTTATCTAAGAAAAAGAAGATAAAAAACATGTATAGTAAAATGACAGCAAACTCACAATTATTAACCACCACACCTAAAACAAAAACAAAAACAAAAAAACTAAGGAAACAACTAGAACAGGAACAGAACCACAGAAATGGAGATCATATGGAGGGTTAGCAACAGGGGAGTGGGAGGAGGAGAGAGGGGGAAAAGGTACAGAGAATAAGTAGCATAGATGACAGGTAGAAAACCGACAGGGGGAGGGTAAGAATAGTATGGGAAACGTAGAAACTAAAGAACTTATGACACATGGACATGAACTAAAGGGGGGGAATGTGGGTGGGAGAGGGTGTGCAGGGTGGAGGGGAGTGAAGGGGGGAAAATGGGACAACTGTAATAGCAAAATCAATAAAATACATTTTTAAAAAAGAAGAAGAGTGAGCACAGGTGCCTGCAGTTTGTTCCCCTCTACCTGGAAACCAGGTGGAGACAGGGCCCCTGCTGGGCGGGGGTCTGGCTCAGCAGCAGGTGAGGCGGCATCTCCTCCCCAGGATCAAGCCCTCTGTTCCACTGGGGAGAACAGAACAGCAGTTGAATCTGCCTTGGCCACCAGAAGTTCTGACTCAAAGTCCTCCCAGGTCATGTCTTGAGAATACGACCATTTTGTTCAAAATACAGGTCCACAAATACACCGAAGTTCTCCTACTTGTAGGTCGTCCTTCACAATCAACGCATGACCTTTCCTTCACCCCTCAGCGCTCTGCAAACCACAGTGACACTGCTCCTCAAACACGCCGTGATATCAAGAGACTGCTGTGCCATTGACTAATCCTGCAACTGACACCATACTGATACCCAGGGACCAGCGGCCCCGCAGCAGGCCCGAGACCATGTAACCACCATGGAATCCACAGCGTGACTTCCACTGTGCAGGCTCAAACCTCCAAAACAAACTTCCTGCCCAGAAATCTTGAAAAAGGGGAAGATGAACCTTAAAGGAAATCATCAACAAGAAGAAAAGGCAACCTACCAAAAGGAAGAAGGTATTTATAAATCATGTACCTATAAAGGGTTAATATCCAACATGCATAAAGAACTCATACGCCAATCACAAAATGGGCAGATGATCTAAAGACATTTTTCTGAAGAAGACACGCAGATGACCAACAGACAGGACAAGATGCTCAACGTCACTAAGCACGGTGGAAGCACAGATCAACACTGGGGCAGAACAGGAAGAAGCTGAGAAAATCCCTTGGCAAGTGGAATGGGGAAACTGAGACAGACGGCTGAACACAATGGCTGAGCAGTTTACACGCAGTGCAGAAGGCCACCTGGGTGCAAAGCCCCAGGTGCCCAGTTACAGGCAAAACTAGGAAAACAAGGCTCTTGTCCCCAGGGTGGCCTTTCTTCCCCTGACCTATCACTGGTCAGGCGGTTTCGACCCAAGACCTTTGTGCCCTGGAGGTAAGGATGTCTGGGCCTCACTCAGCTGTGTTTCAGCCAGGTAGGTAACACCAGGGCCACATGCAGTGACTAATGACCAATCAGCAGAGACCCCGACCCTGAGAGGACACAGCTGGAAAAGCTGATGAACATTCTATTGAGAGCTTCCCCTAAGATCCCCCCACACATACCCTCACCCCCCCAAAACCCTCTCCCTCCCGGGGTATGCCTGTGCCTTTCCCTTCCCCCTCTTCTTCCCCACAGCCTGCATCTCCCAAACTCTAACGGTCCCCAGGAGACTTGCAACCAGAGAACAATGGGACGGCTCATCTTGGGCTACTCCTGTACCCCAGAACACTGTCCCCAAGGTCCCCTTTCCTCTGACTTCCCAGTGTGCTGACAGCAGCCTGGCCTGGGCGCTCTCCTGTTGCTGCTTCCACCCTAAGCCCTTCCTCGTCTCACTGTCCCCGGCCTTAATAAACTTCCTCTCAGAATCACCTGGACTCATGTTGCAATATCTTTCCTACACAAAGTCAAAAACCCAAACGCTACAGGCCGGCCTGGGCCTAGTCCCCTTTCCAGTAACAAAACCGTAGGAGGGTGCAGCCAGGGGACCCCCAAAAGAGGGATTTGTGATGGGGTCCAGAACTCAAGGTGTTCAGAAAATATTAGGATGTCCTCACTGCCCCTGCCCCAGGTATGGGTTGGGGGGAAGGGACAAATGGAGCAGGCCCCTTAAGAGCTGTTTCCCATAGCAACAGCCTTGCAGCTAACCTCTGGTGTGGTCATTTAACATATCTATAGCCTTTGACTGGTTACATAGACATGTTAAATAGCTGTGGCCATGCTTTGAGCCAGGGAATGGAAATAACTTCCTTCCCCACCAATACGTAACTGGGGGGCAGGTCCCCGGAATTACAGTGTCTGCATGGGAGCTCGGAGATAACTGGCTCCACAATTTGGGGCTACACCTGCCCAGACCCACGATGGCGACCAGAAAAGCTGGAAAGGACAGCAGATTGAGGGCAAGTGTGGCCGAGTGTGGAGGAGTCGGAAATGGGGCTGCAGAGGAAGATTGGCGCGGGGATTTGAACCCAGACACGGCAGCCATTGAGGGGAGAGCCATGCGCTTCTGGCAGAGTGGGGACTCCCTCTGACCTGGGAGAGAGAACCATCCAGTTTTAGCAGAGTAGAGACTCCTGCAGCCATTGTGCAGAGAACCACGTGGCTGCAGCCATGTAGGGAGGACCATGTGGCTGTGTCAGTAAGGAGAACCACGTGCTCTGGAGGAGTGGGGGGACCCCCCCACACATACCCGGCAGCCATGAGAAGAACCACCACGCGGCTTTAGCTAGAGATCCCGGCAACAGCTGATGGTGCTGGGAACCAAGGAAGGCCTACCAGCCGAGCACGGATTACCGGGAAAAACCGGGATCTGCCTGCGCCAAGGACTTCCATTTCTTTCCCTGAGATATGGTACCCCAGACTGGGCAAAGAGGGGAAGGAAGGACTGTGTGTGTTTGTGGGTGTTTTAAGGGACTTTGGGACTTTAATGAAGACATTAAGTCATTACTCTTAAGTCCGTATAACTTGAATAAATAATTCCTTTCCTGTTCACCAATCTCTAACATGGAAAGCTATAATTCTCTGGTGAAGGGAAAGGTGAACCTAGTACAGGGGGACCCCAGGAGAGATGGGGATCAATCTCGTAGCATTGTGGGACCCTCTTCCCTGGTGGCCAATCAGGGAAAATCATGGGAGACCACATGTGCAGTGGCTTTAAAGTAATACAACTACTTGTACATGCTCAGTAAAAGCCCACCAAAACTAGCCAGGAAGGATCTGCCCTGTAAGAATAGAGTCCCTCCAGCCCCTGAGGTCAATCTCTGCTTGGAGCTGGCCTGCTCCCATGTTTTCTTCTGTGAACTCTGGGTGTTCGGTTCAATTCTTTGTCCCGATCACTAAGAATCTGGTTACCTGTGCACACCTGTGACAAAACCACAACGAGATATTACCTGACACCTACTAGAATTGTTACAGGGTGCAGCCAAGAGGGGGGGACCCCAAATGGATATTTGAAATCGGGCCCAGAACTTAAGGTGTCCAGGAGATTCTAAGATTTTTTTTTTACCCCTCCCCCCCCCACTGGTGTGCGTTGGGAGAAGGGGCACACAGAGCAAGAACATGCAGGGCAGCTTTGCAGCTAATCCATGGCATGGTCATTTAACATACCTATAGCCTTAGGCTGGTTGCCTGAATATGCTAAATAGCTATGGCCATGCTCTGGGCCAGGGGGATGGAAAGGGACCCCCCCCAAGATGTGACTGGGGGGCAGGTCCCCTGAGTTACAGCGCTCGCGTGGGAGCTCGGAGGAGATTGGTTCCAGGACATGAGGTGACACTTGCCCAGACCCATGATGGCGACCAGAAAAGCTGGAAAGGACAGCAGATTGAGGGCAAGTGTGGCCGAGTGTGGGAGGAGTCGGAAGTGGGGCTGCAGAGGAAGATTGGCGCGGGGATTTAAACCCAGACACGGCAGCCATAGAGGGGAGAACCACGTGGATTTGGCTGAGTGGGGACTCCCGTGGCCCTGGAGGAGAGAGGAGCACGTGGCTGGAGTGGTGGAGAGAGGACCACATGGCTGGAGCAGTGGAGAGAGGACCACGCACCTTTGCCAGAGTGGGTTCCCCCACAGCAGTAGTAGGGGGAACCATCACCCGGCTTTAGCAGAGATTCCAGCAACACAGCTGAGGGTGCAGAGAACCGAGAGAGGCCTACCAGCCGAGCACGGGTTACTGGGAATAACCAGACATTGCCTGAGACTGGACTTCTATCTCCTTTCCTGAGATACAGTACCCCAGACTGGGCAAGGGGGAAGGAAGGACTGTGTGTGTTTGTGGGTGTTTTAAGGGACTTTAAGATTTTGATAAAGACATTAGGTCACTACCGTAAGTCTGTATAGCACTAAATAAACGTTTTCCTTCCCTTTTCACGAATCTCTGGCATTGAGAGACATCTTTCCTTTAAGGTGGCGGACAAGACGGACCTGAGTCTCTTTCTGTAAGAGTATTATCGTTCCAGGCCCCCTTGGGTTTTGGTTTCTGTAACAGAATGGCTGTCACCAAAAAGATAAAAGATAATAAGTGTGGTGAGGAAGTGCAGAAAAGGGAACCCGTGTGCACTGTTGGTGAGGATGTATGTCGGTGTAGCCACTATGCAAACCAGTACGGAGGTTCCTCAAAAATTAAAAATTGAGCTACCATATGACCCAGCAATTCCACTTCTGGGTATTTACCCAAACTTATAGATACAGGGAACAAATTGTTAAAGCCCAAGGGGAGTGCAGTAGGCAAAATGGGTGAAGAGGGTCTAAAGCAGGGGTGTCAAACTCGTTTTCACCGGGGGCCACATCACCCTTGCAGTTGCCTTCAAAGGGCCGAAATAATGTCAGGACTGTATGATGTAACCACTCCTTAACTGTTAAGGAGTTGAAATTACATTCGGCCCTCTGACAGCAACCTCGAGGCTGATGTGGCCCGGGGTGAAAATGAGGTCAACAGCCCTGATCTAAGGGCACAAACTTCCAGTTACAAAATAAGTCAGTCCTGGGGATGCAATGTATTGTACAACATGGTGTGTATAGTTAATAGTAATGTAGTGTATCTCTGAAATTGCTAAGACAGTAAATCTCATTAAAGTTCTCATTAAAAGGAAAAACTTATAACTGTGACCGATGTTAACAAGACTTACTGCTGTGATCATTTGACCACATATGTAAAAATCCTTATGTTGTACACATGAAACGTGTGTCAATGAAGTCTGAATTAAACAGGGAGGGAAGATGATTTAATAGCTGATCTTATTTCTAACAAAACCTCCACATGGAGAAAACCCAGGGAAGGCAGAGGCAGGGCCCCCCTCCCCGAGGCTGTGTGGAGGGGCTCACTCTCCAGACTTGCAGGAATCGTGATAAAGGAGTCTGCTCTCTCCAGAGCTAAAAAGAGAAATGAAGCAGCCAGAAGACGGCAAGTTGGAACACCACTCTGCTCCTGGCTGTGTGATTTCGGTAAGTCCCTTTATATCTCCAGGGCACAGTTCTGCAATAAAATGAGGATGTGAGCCAAGAGGTGATGCTTACAGAACCTGCTGTTAATATTTCATGATTCTGTACACTAAAGGGCAAAGCTGTCAGATTTCTACAACTGAGCCTTAGGACATCGTATAAGTAGTTCCTGGGGGAAAAGGCTGGAGAGTGAAAGTTCTATCTAGTTCCAGGCTCCTACAGCACATCCTGCTGCAGGTAGGCAGGTAACAAACTAGTCAGCAGGAAGCATTCTTACTCACCTTGGGTGAGTCAGCAGAGAGCTATTTTCAAAGAATTTGTCTCTGCTGCAATTTCCTTCCCTGGAGTTGTTTGAAAAGACAAAGAAGGTAACTCCCCAGAGTCGGAGAGGGAAGCTGAGGGGTTAAACGCAGTTTAATGAGGTGTGAAAATGTAAGAGAAAATGACACAAACGGGAAAGGTGGGTCCAGGAACATCCAGTCAGTTGAACAGCAGCAGCTTGGCAGTGACACAGGCCTTTGTGTCAAGGACAAAGACCACTTTTGTCTCTTGCTCTGGAACTGGCTGCCAGCGATTCAGACCATCCCTGGCGGGAGCCTGATCACCAGCCTGGCCCAAGAGGACGCAGCCTGAGCATCATCACTCGGATAAACAAAATGAACACAGCCATCCTCTGCTTTTCGTGGCTCACCCACATCTCGGCCTCAAAGTCTTCTGTTAGCTTGACCTCAAGAGCACTTTTTTAAGCTTAAAAATGAAACGTTGAGGTATGCTGGAGGCTACTTACCAACCGATGTCAAAGGCATCTTACCCCCAAAAGATTTAATATCTCCTTTAATGACCACAGAGAGCAGGCATACTGTGGGTGATTTTACCTGTCAGGTCAGGGAGAAAACCGTATTTCCCTCCATTGAATTATCTAGTGAAGGACAAGATAAGAACCTTAAGTCAAGTTCCTAGGCCACAGATACAGATCCAATTCTATGACAACTCACTGCAAAGAACTGAAATGAGTTGTCATAGAATTGGACCAACATTCCTTTTTAAATTCTTTTAACAGTACTCAAATATTGTTTATGTACAGTTATAATTATAATGCAATTATACTGAACAACATTGCTGGAAATAAACTAGATGTTGAAAAAATTGTGCTTGATGTAAAAATTCATTGCAGTGAGATCGGATTCCTTACTCCTAGACCCTGGTTTGTTTCCTAAAAGCTGGATGAGGACAAACCACAAATCACCTTAATTTTCAGCTAACACGATGGCAGGCTGACCACCACAGAAAGCCTTCTGAAAACCTGGACAAACTGAAATTTGAGTAACCACTACCTTTCCGAAGTCCCCTCCTGGCCAGCCCTCTAAATCACTGTTTCTTCCCCACGTTCCTCGTGACCACTACCTTTTCTTCTGTTATTATCCTGTGCAGAGTGTACACATGTTTATTTTAAGGCAGCACAACCCCTTGTCAGTCATGGGGAGCAACAAATGAACGGAATGCCTTGCTGCTTCCGTGAGGTGGCACCTCCTTTCCGTCCCAGCTCCTGTGCAGAACACAGCACTAATCCAATGACTCAGAACCTCCTAAACCCCATTCGCCACTGTGGTCAAGCTCTGCTCTTCCCACTGAGCCAAGGCCACAACGTACCTTCCTCCATGGAGCCTTCATGGATGCCAAAAAGAAGACAACGCAAAGCCCCCTTGTTCCCTTCCTGTGTTATAAAGCAGCATTCAAGATTTCAGTGTTCACAGGATCCTTTGCATAAATAGCTCATTACATATTACTTAATGTTTCTTTGCCTTGCTGCTTGGGAACTCTGCAGCAGACACCAAGGAGTAAGGGAGATGACAGGCTCCCCACTCACTTATCCCTTCATCACTGACTCGTGAGTGCTGCCCATGAGCCTGCAGTTGCCAGGGCTGGGCCCGCCAACAGGAAGAAGACATTCCTGTCCCCACAACTACACAGCCTCATCTGGGAGACACACGCTGACACAAACACAGACAGACATAGGACCACTGGAGATCAGATGAAGAGAACAGAGGAAACAGGACAGACATGGAGAGGTGTGGGCAGGCAGGACAAGGACAGTGGTACGACCGCGAGGGTTCTCAAAGGGATCTAAGGAGGGGTTATTCAGAGACACGGAACACACAAGAAAATGACTCCGTGGTCAATTCTCTTTCTGTCCACGATGGCTGACCCTCACGGACTCTGTGTGTGCGCATGCTCCCACTGGGTATGGTGCGCTTGCACCCCCCAATCAGCACTCCTGGTCTCCCAAGCTCATTGCAGATGGGAGGGCAGGCAAAGATGACACGGAAGTTCCCACGTGAGGTGGAACCAGGTGACACTCTTCTTCCTTTTTTTTAATCCTCACCCAAGGACATTTTACTGATTTGAGATAAAGAGAGTGAGAATGAGAAATGAGAGGGTGGGGGAGAGATGTGAGAGAGAAACATTGATCAGATGCCTTCCGCACTGACCCCACCAGGGATTGAACCTGCAACCCAGGTATGTGCCCCGACCGGGAATCGAACCCACGATCTTTCAGTCCACTGGATGATGCTGCAACTAACTGAGCCACATTGGTTAGGGCTCTGTCTTCTTTTTTCAGTTCTCATTCTGTATCCAAGTGTCCTCTTTGCCATCTATTTAGTATCACATTTTTCTCATTTTTGTGATTTTAGTTGATGACTCTGCCGTTTAAAGGACCTCCCAGCACAGCGCTTAAGTGCTGTCCAGAGATCCTCGGCACAAAAAGGCTGTGACGTGCCTTATGGAGAGTACATGTGTGACAGGTAAGCTTTGTTCCAGCAGGGGTTACAGTGCTGTTGTCCATGAGTTCGTTGTGAGTGAATCTACCAACAATGCACACTAAGTAAGGTCTGTAAACCTTAAACAACACACATGAATTAAGGGGGTTTATCGATCAGCTGATGAAAATGAGACCAGACGCTCCAAGGAGCCTGACCTCGCATTCTCCCTAGGAGCACGATTTCGGCACTCCCTAATTCAGAGTTTGCAGTGACTCTGCAGGGCACTAGCTGCCTCCCACAAAGAAGGAAACGGCACACCGAAGAGGAAGTTCCGCTCGTGCTCAAGCCTCCGGACCTTGACAGGCAACCGCACTCAGCCGGCGCCAGAGCACGCCCGCTGGGTGCCCGCTGGGTGCCCGCTGGGTCTCCGCTGGGTCTCCGCCGCGTCTCCGCCGCGTCTCCGCCGCGTCTCCGCCGCCTCCACTCCGGCCGTCACTTCTCTCCACAGCGAGTCATGCTGGTCCTCCTCCAGTGGGAGGAATGTAAGATTTCTTTTTCCAATAATTGGTGTAAGTAAAAACGAAAAAATGCAGGCAACGTAAAGAAAACAGTGAGTAGAAAAGAATACAGAAGACAAACGTGCATGACAGTGAGCCTGAAGCTGCCACAGAAGGGCACCTCGACGTGGCAGAGGTCAGGGTGACAGATAAACAAACAGCTGGAGTTTGGGGAACACGTGGTGAAGAGTTTGGCTTAGGAGTGAGATTTTATATGACCGTGGATGAGAAATGTATCTTCTATGAACCTCAGTATTGTTTTAATCTGGAAAACGGGACAATATGTGAGAATTACAGCATTATCTCAATGATTTAAAGAAGTAACATGTAAAACAGCGACATACACTTTTTGGTCTCAGAACTCCTTCCCACTCATAAAGTTATTCAGCCCTAGTGGGTGTGGCTCGGTTGGAGTATCACTCCGTAGACCAAATGGTCATAGGTTCAATTCCCAGTCAGGGCACGTGCCCACGGGTGCATCCTAATCAATGTTTTCCCCTCCCCTCCTCTCTCTCTCTCCCCCCACTCGTCAAAACAATGAATAAAATGTCCTCAGGTGAGAATGTTTTTAAAAAAGTTACTGAGAACCCCTAGGAGCTTTTATTTATGTGGGTTACATCTACAATTACTTACCATATTAAAAATTTAAGCTGAAACATTTGAAAAGCAGTTACTTGTTAAAGTTAACTATAAAACACCCAATCCATGTTAGTAAAAAGTATATATTTTTTTAATCAAAACTACTTTTCCAATAACTATGTCTGGTGTCAGATGGGTACTAGATTTATCTGGGTGATCACTTCATAAGTTATATAAATGTCTAATCACTATAATGTTGTAGATCAACTGTAGTTAAAAGATAATGTTTTAGAAATTACTTTTCTAAACAAAACAGAGAGGAGGGCATTGTTTTGCATATTTGTAAATCTCTTTAATGTCTCCTTTCACAAAGGGTGTTGGCCTCTCAGGTCTGCTTCTGCATTCAGTCTGTAGCCCTATCACACTCCACGTGGCCTCTGGGAAACCATTCTGTATTTGCACGAGGGGACACTATGAAAACAAGTCCATGACATCTTAGTATTATTGCCAAAAGACTGTTAATCTCAAGGACCGGCGAGAGTGTCTCTGAGAACCCCACATGTCCCTGGAACATAATAAAATAAAGGGTTTGGAACAGCGCTTGTCACATAGTAAATCCTTAATAAATACTCTGCTCTATTCCTCCATTCTTAGCCTCAATGCTGTCAGAACACGAGTACACTAGGACAGTGATTTCTTCAGTTCATTACAGTTGTGTCATATCCAGCCCAGTGTCTCCTGTGGACAGATGATCAGCAAGTGTTTCTGTTGTTGCTTAACCTGGTTCTGTAACTAATTAGCTGTGTGATCTTCAGCCATGGCTTCTTAACCTGCATTCAGATTCAGGGGACTGTGGACCTGAAAGGGGAAAAGGACACCTCTATTTTCTGATACCCAGCATGCACTTCAATGACGACTACAGGCAATGAAACCCCAGTTCTACCAGCAGTACCAGTGACACAGTCACCAGCAGATCGCAGGTGTGTTCCCATCACACGTGGTTACTGCAGACACCTTAAAAAATCACATGTGCTCATCACTCACTCAGAAGTATGGCAGTTGTCCGACCTGCCATTAGACCTTGCTCTCTAGTGTAGTAATAAAGAAGCATGTACATTACAACATCACAAACTTTGAAAATATCTCAAAAATTGTATTTCAGTACAACTTGATTTATCTTCAATCCTTCATATTTAATTCTGTGCACTTAAAAACATTATTCTGAGAAAGGGGTCCACTGGCTTAGCCAGGCAGCCGAAAGGTGTCATGCAACCAAAGAAGTAAAAGCTCATTTATCTCCTCAGACACCAAGTTCCCCCCTGAGCTTTCTGAGACCCCTCCCAGCTGTCACCCCTCCAGCTGGAGTCTCTGGAACATGCTGACCTAGTGGGGAGGAAATGGGCAGACACCCACCCACACCTGAGTGAGTTAGCAAAGCATCTGCTTGCAGCTTTTACACCAGCACTGGAGAAATTTACTCTACAAAATTCAATGCTTTTAGACTCATGGGACCTAGCACAGCTAAAGGGCTGAAAAGCCAACACTGAAAGCCAATGTTTCCCCAAATGACCTGTTATTACATTAGAAAATACATATCACAAATCCCAACAATAATGAATTATTTTGCAAAGAGTCCATCGTCAACACAATCTGGGTCTGCTCTTGATAGAAATAGCAGGCTTACAATAAATGTGCCTATAATCAGAAGACTAATCTGAATATTCATCACTGATTTTTGCTTAAAATATAAATAAAAGTTTATAGATTCAAACAGAACAAAGGAAACAAAGAAAAAGAGGAAGAAAGAATTCAAGGAAAAGAAAACAAGAAACAGGAAGGAAGAAAGAAGACTTTTCCAGGACCATGGGGAAGAGCACTTTTTCCTACACACTCGGCACTTCACACCTGGGTACCAACGAACCAAGGGTTTAAAGGAACAGGCCTCATCCTAATTCCAAAACTAGATAAAGACACAACGAAGAAAGAAAACTTCAGGCCAATATCTCTGATGAACATTGAC
>PVIA01014126.1:0-28479 GCA_004024845.1 Tonatia bakeri
TGATGAACTCCTTTAACTTGGCCTTATCTGAGAAGCACTTTATCTCCCCTTCCATTCTAAATGAAAGCTTTGCTGGATAGAGCAATCTTGGATGTAGGCCCTTGCCTTTCATGACTTGGCACACTTCTTTCCAGCCCCTTCTTGCCTGCAAGGTCTCTTTTGAGAAATCAGCTGACAGTCTGATGGGAACTCCTTTGTAGGTAACTGTCCCCTTATCTCTTGCTGCTTCTAGGATTCTCTCCTTCATTTTCACCTTGGCTAATGTAATTATGATGTGCCTTGGCATGTTCCTCCTTGGGTCCAACCTCTTTGGGACTCTCTGAGCTTCCTGGACTTCCTGGAAGTCTATTTCCCTTGCCAGATTGGGGAAGTTCTCGTTTATTATTTGTTCAAATAACTTTTCCACTTGTTGTTTTTCCTCTTCCCCTTCTGGTACCCCTATAATTCAGATGTTGGAACATTTAAAGATGTCCTGGAGGTCCCTAAGCCTCTCCTCATTTTTTTGAATTCTTGTTTCTTCATTCTTTTCTGTTTGGTTGTTCCTTTCTTCCTTCTGGTCCACTCCATTAATTTGAGTCCCAGTTTTCTTCCCATCACTATTGGTTCCCTGTGCGTTTTCCTTCATTTCTCTTATTGTAGCCTGCATTTGTTCATCTAATTTATGACCAAAGTCAACCAATTCTGTGAGCATCCTGATCACCAGTGCTTTGAACTGTGCATCTGATAGGTTGGCTATCTCTTGGTCACTTAAAAAAAATGGATCTGGGGATTTCAATTCTGTTTGAGCCATCTCTTATATTTTTTTTATTTTCCCTTGGTCTGGTTGCAGGTGTTATGTATGAGCGGGGAGCCTTAGGTGTTCACCAGGGCAGGGCACCCCAGTCACTGGGTTGTGACATTGTATGTGGGGGCAGGGTCTGAGAGGGAACAATGGTACTTCCTCTGCTCTCTCTAGGACTCCAGTCACCCCTGCCCCCTCCCACAAGCAAATTGGGCCCTTCTGGTGCTGGCTCCCGGGTGGGTGGGCCTGTGCACTTTCTCGGACTTTGTGGGCTTCCTCGAGGAGCCTCCTGCGAGGCTGAGAGAATCTCCCGGGCTCAACTCCCACAGGTGTTTTCAGTCAGTCCTCTCAGGCTTTGTTTCCTGGCGGCGCTGGGTCCCTGGGTTGCGCGGTCTGTGTTGCCACCTGTTTTCGCTTAGTTTGCGCATGAATGTGTGGCTGTGGTGCACTGGGTCTGCTCATTGCCTCCTGCACCCAGGGTCTGCCACTGGTCCGTCAGCCGCCCCTGCGCTTCCGGGGTTCACCAACTGCCGTCTGTGCTCTGCGTGCTGGCATCTGCCAGCCACCGCTCTTTCCTGCCGGGACCCCTGGAGCCCTCTCCGTAGGCCTCCGATTCCACCCCTCCTTACTGGACTGAATGTACGGTAGTCAGACTTCCATGTGGTTCATTTCTCTCTGTTCTGGTTGTTTCTTGTTTCTTAATTTTTGTTGTCCTTAGTTTTGGTTGTGCGAGGAGGCACAGTGCAACTACCTATGCCTCCATCTTGGCCGGAAGTCCTGAGAAATTTATCTTTTATTTCAATCATGGCCTGTACCTATTTTATGAGGATAACTGTACCTGTTATTTGTTGTGTATCACAACAAATATAATTTCAGCATTTCTATTATTTAAGCTACTAATTTTTTGGTAATTTTTTACAGTAGTATTAGAACACTAATACACCTAATTCTCACAGCTTTGGTGCATTTTGAGGAGTATCACTTTGGTATCTACTAGTTAATTCAGGTTGAACCTTAGGCTTTCTGAATCCAGCAGTTTCCTTCCTAGACAAGAACCTTAGAGGGCACATTTGCTCTCATTTTGAATTCTTATTGTAACCAAACAAACATTGGTGTTCTAGCACTCACCGTCAACAGGCAAAACTCTGGAGGCAGGGTTCAGTGGAAAGAGAAAATAATCTTTCATACAAAGGCTATGCAGTTTCCTCCAAAATACCCAAAGAAAACTACCCTGCCACCCAACCCACTGCTGACTCAGTTCAAGTATATACCAGGAACTTCTCCCACCCAAAAAGTGCTATCTTTTAAAGAAATGTATGTGGCTTACCTGATTTTCAGTCACTGTCTGGCTTCAGGCATCTTTTGGAGTATGTACTCCAGGTGTCCTACCCATGACACACTGCCATCTTCCTCTGGCCACTGCCTTTTGGTGCATCAGAGTGTCCGTGTGCCTGGCCAGGCAGGGCTCACACAGTGCAGCTCCAGTCATCAGCACTGCTGTGGCTTCCCATATAGGGGAGGGGTACAGGGCTTTTTGCCTGGCTATGCAGCTTCCAGAACCCACTGGCCCAGGCTTCCTCCCTTTCTGCCCTACAGACCTAGTGCCTGCTGTGCTCCTGGTCAAGTAGGCTCATGCAGTACTCTGGGAAAGGCACTGGGAATGTTCCCAGATCATGCAGTCTTCAGGGCCTGCTAGCCCAGAACTCAACCCTGCAGCTGCCAGGAAAGAGGGGAAAACAAAAAGAGAGGCAATTGCATACTCTCTGCTTTATATAGTCTGGCCTAAAATCCTCTGTGTGGTGGCAGCATGTAGGAAGGTATTTCCCTCCATCACACTGTGCTGCCTGGTTGCCAGGGCAACTGCTCATATGCAGTTCTTGGCACTTCCCAACCCCTCCCCCAATCTTCAGGGGAGTGTAGCCTCCCGCACTGCTCTTGGGGTCCTTGCTCCCCTTTTCCCAGTGGTGTAGCTGACTCTCCTATTATACTCTTCCCTTAACACCTCTAGATTTTGTAATCTTACAAAGACAAATGAGCAAAGGTCTCATTCTTCCATAGCTACTTCTTGCTGGCCATGAACATAGTCCTACCTATCCCTAGTGCAGAGATCCTCAAAAAAAGGGGATTTGCATTGGAGGGGAGCCTGTACATGAGAGAGAAGAATCTTACAAAATCCATGTCAGTTGGTTGTCCCTGGAAAGTGGTGTGTACAATGTTCAAAGATGGCATTGCTGGACAACTTGTTAACCTTGTATTCTGGAAGTGACAAATTGGCAAGAGGGTTAGAAGGCACAATCATAACCATAGCAACTAAATGACAAATATAGGCACTAATTCCACAGTGTCCCTGATTATAAAAAGGTGGCTTCCTTGTAGGAAGGTGTGCAAAGCATATCACTCCTCTCCAAAGCCCTATTGCCCACTGCTATGCTTAACTCAAATTTTGCTGAAGAGAATATTCTGACATTCCCCCCTTTCACATTTCTGGACCCTTTCTGTCTAAACCATTAGGGCAGAAAAGGAAAGCAGTTTTAAAGTGAAGCTGTTAGTTTACCCCATACTGCACCAAATCAACCATCTAGTACAACTAACCCACGGAGTCTCAGGAGGCAGTGATGCAGATGGGCTTCTTAAGTGAGGCCTATACTGTGTAAACACACAAGTAAATGAGGTGATAGGCACACTCACTACAAAGCAGCTAAAAGTCCCTAAATTTGTAAGCATATAAATAAATTAAAAGTAACACTGTCATTTTGCACTGGGGCCTGCTGTCTTCTTCTAAAAGAGAAATTTTAAATCTCCTTTCAGAGTGCAGGCCCAGCTTTCCCTTTCAGCACCAACTACAACAGCAGGTTTTGAGTCCTCATGTGGTGCCTGTTTTGTCTGTGTGTGGTGGATCAAGGCTTAATTTCCATGAGTTTTAGAGAAGAGTGCATTGTCAGAAGGACGTCATAGGGACCAATCCATTACCCAGCTAGCTGCTGTTCAGAGCCTTGAATCTTCCAAGTTTTTAGTAAGAATTGGTACTCTGGCTTGAATAGGTGTAAGGGCTCATAAGATGGGTAGTCAGACCTACAGTGAGAAAACTTGTGCAAAATGATTAGTATTCACCCTAAATAAATGTTGCAAATATTGCTTAATTTTTGACTCATGCTCCAAATCTAGAGGGGGGAGACTGCCAAAACCAAAATCTAGAAGGTCTCCCATAAACTATGCCAAAAGGGCTTAACTTAAGCCCACTTTTGGTGCCAGGCTAACCCAGAGCAAGGCAATGGGGAGTGCATAGTCCCACTTGAAGTGTGTTTCCTGGCCTATTTTTGCCAGGGGGTTCTTTATTAATGATTCATTTTCTCCATCTTTCCCATAGATTGAGGTCTCCAAGATGCATGTAACTTCCATCATATTCAAAGTGCCTGTCCAAACTTCTGGGAGATCTCTGAGGTGAACAATGGTCCACTGTTACTCTGAAGTATGTGAGGAATTCCAAACTTAGGGATTATTTCTTTAAGTAAAATTTTGCTACCTCAGTCTCCTTTTCAATTTCATTGAGGTATGCCTCTATTGATTCAGAAAAAAAGTCCATGAAAACTAATAAAAAATTTGAAATTCCCTCAAGTTTTAGGCATTTGTGTAAATTCTACTTACCAGTCCTCAAATGGACACAACTCTTTATATGGGACTTCCTTTTCTGCCGGGGTGCATTCTGTCTCAGGATTATTTTTTGGCACATATCTGGCAGGGTTGGGTGATTCTCTGAATGGCCCTTTGCAAATGAGTGTCCTTCAAATGTGACCTAATAAAGTCCACAAAAATATCCCTTCCATGATAGGTCCCTTCATGTAAGTGTTTGAGGATGGAAATACACTATAGCCTCGGGGAGTAAGATCATATTATGGATGTTGATCTTCCATATGGAATTGGCATCATTGTTAGTGAATTCCTATAAATGGGTCCACTCTTCACTCATTCGATGTGATGAGGTTTAAATTTTGACAAGTCCAAGCAGGGGATCGAAACTTCTAGGCATAGCAGGCCCCTGGCGGCTTGCTTCACCACTTTATCAGCAGTTATGTTTCCCTGGATAGTTTGGGAACTGTCCCTTCAGTGTCCTGGGCAGTACATTATGGCAACCTAGTTCGGTAGATTCACCACCTCTAGCAAGTGTAAAATCTCCTCTGCATATTCCACATCCTTGTTCCCTGATGTTAAGAGCCCTCTTTCCTTCCATATTGCTCCATGGGCAAGGACTACCATGCAGGGCTGTTTGTAGTCCATGTGGATGTTAACCTTCTTTCCTTGGGACAGTACTAAAGCTCCCATGAGGGCTATCCACTTAACTTTTTGTGGTGAGGTTCCTGGCACAAGGGCTTGGGTTTCTATTAATCTTGTTTATGGTGACTATCAAATGGCTGGCTTATCAGTGGCCATTGTCCATGAAGCTGCTCCTGTTTGTGTATAGCTTCCAGTCTGGTGCTGCCAGCAGCTAGTCCAGTAGGTCTGGCCTGCTAGAATAAATTTGGTAAATGACTTCCAAATAGTCATGCTGGAGGACTGAGTATTCCTCTGTGTCTGAGAAAAGTTTGGCCAGGTTCATGGTTTTAGCAGTTTGTAAAGTAACATTTGGGTTGTCCAACAGAATAGCCTGGTATTTTCCCATGTGCCCTGCTGTTAGCCAATACCAACCATCCTTTCTGTTCCAATAGAATTAAGACTGGTTGTGGTACCAATACACTAATAGGTGCCCCAAAGTAAACTTCTCAGCATCCTGTAAGATGTCACAGTATCTTCCACTGCACAAAGACATGGTGGCCATCCCTTTGTCATGTGATCCAGCTTCTTTGGGAGACAGGCTATGGGTCTGGGGATATTTCCCAGATTCTGGGATAGTATCTCCAGTCCAACTCCCTGCCTCTCATGAATGTACAATTTGAAAGGTTTCTGTAAATTGGGAAATTGTGGTGTGGGAGCCAAAACTAGGTTTCCTGCAATGTGTCAAATGCTACCTGACAATCTCTTGTCCATTTGAAAGGTTCAGGATCCATGCCTTTTGAGAAGTTAATTGTAAAATGGTTTTGCTATAAGTCCAGAATTTGGAATACAAATTCAGCAGAACCCTGTAATCTCTAAGAACCTATGAAGCTATCTTCAGTTCTCTGTGATTTTTATTGTAACAATGGCTTGCTCTTCTATCCACTATTAAGCTCCTGGTACTCCATTTCAGTTGAAATCCCAGGTATGCCACTTCCTGTTTGAAAATCTGGGCCTTATGTGGTGACACCTTATATCCTCTTTTTGCCAAATGATTTAGGGCTGTGATGGTGTTGAACAAACAGCCCTCATAGGTATTGCTAGCTATCAATATGTCATCTATATATTGCAGAAGAACTCCTGATTTCAATTGAATATCCCTTAAGTCTGTTTCTAATGCTTCCCTGAATATAGTTGGGGAGTTCTTAAATCCTTGTGGCAGCAAAGTTCAGCAACATTGGGGAGTGGCTTTTGTTTCTGAGTTCTGCCACTCAAAGGTGAACAGTAGTTGAGCCTATTCATCTATTGGGATGCAGAAAAAGATATCCTTCAAGTCTGGAACTGAAAACCATTTGCTATCTCCAGGCACCATGGTCAACAGAGTGTAGGGGTTGGGCATTGTAGGGTGAATGTCCTGCACAATGTCATTTATCTTTAAGATCCTGTACAAATTGACATTTTTCAGAGTGATGTCATTTGACTGGCACAACAGGAGTGGTATAGGGAGACTTGCATGATCAAATTAGTCCTAATTTTAAGAATTTTTATAATACTGTCTGAATCCTCCCTAAATACTCCTTTTTATGTGGGTACTCTTTCTTCTATGGGGTCCATGCTCCTTCTTTTAGGTTAATTTTATCAGATGGATATTAACTACTTTACCTGGGATTCCATCAGCCCAAAGAGTTTGATCACACTGTTCACAGATCAGGTGGGAAGAGATTACCTTTGCAACCTTATGGGCAAGTTAATAGTGACTAGAGCTGGATAGCATGTTCCAGCAGAACCTCTACATATAATTGTTGCTTTTATAGATAATAAGTTGTTTGTGTTTGCAATTTTCAAAGTAAGTCTTGGCCCAGCAGTGGAATTGGGCAGTCTAGCATGTAGAAAAAACTATGTGTAAGTTTTTGATCCCCAAGATGGCATTCTAGATATTGAAGGAATGCATGTTTTTGTAATTGCCAGTCACTCTAGTAACTGTTACTGCATTCAAACTTCTCTTGGTTAATTTGTATTCAGCACTGAGTATGTAGCTCCTGTATCTGCAAGGAAATCAATTGGCTCAGTCTCCACAGTCAATTGTACTTGGGGTTCCGGTGGAGAAATAGTAATATTCAACAGGTGAGGAGATGCCCTAAAGAGTCCTGGGCCTCCTTATTTATCATCAGACTCCTCTCTGTTCAGTATTTCTCAGAGAAGGTTTTAATTTCTATTTTCCCTTTTGTTTTAGGCACTCCTTTTTCCAGTGGCCTTCCTCCTTGCAATAGACATGTTGCCTGATACTTAGTGGGTCTCTTCTTTCACTTTTAGTGTCCTTGCTTCCTCCTGTGCTCTTGCCACCCTGTTTCTGAAGCAGCATGGACTGTTTTATCTTCCTTGCTTCCTAGGCATTGTAACTTTAAAGGCTATATGTATCACCTGAGAGGGATTCATTCCCAATACTCTGTCTAAACTCTGGGCTTTCTTTTTAATATATGGGGCACTTTGGCCATTAAAACTCATGTTCACCATCCACACATTTGCTAGTGCTTGTGGGTCAGCATCAGTGTGCTTCTATAGGCCTGATAAATCCTTTCTAAAAATTCAGAAGGATCTTCATTTGGGTTTGTGGAAGGGCTATATCACATCTAAACTCATTTGGTCAGGCACCCCTTTCTTAAGCCCTTCCAATATCACCTTCTGTTATGTTCCAAGAAAGCTACGTTCCCACTATTTGGGTTCCAATCAGGCTCTGTCAATGTAATCACCTCAGCTGGGTTAGGGTCCCCATTGGGATTCTCTTGTTGGAGGCACTGAGCCTCTTCATTAGCCCTATTTATGACCAGCCACCTTTCATCTACTGTAAGTGGGATGTTAAGGAGGGCCTATACATCTGCCCAGTGTGGATGGTAAATGGCAAAAATGGAGGTGATAAAATCTGCCATTTTTTGAGAATCCTCCCTATATGAGGGGTTGGCATTCTTCTAATTTTATAAGTCTAAAGTAGAAAATGGAGTATGAGCCCAATAGTGGCCAGTGGGCTACTATTTACTCCACCTATGGGATATTGCCTTAAACAGAACTATCTTGCTCTGGATTGGGAGAGTCCCTGGCCAAATTAAGTACTCTGATGGGTCTTCGAGGTGGAGAGCCATTGTTTATCATATGTGGGTGGGGCAATTGGCTCTCTGGGCCCTCTTTTGGGGGTAGCTAGTGGTGGAGGAGAACTTCCTGCTACTAACCCTGTGTCCCCTGGGTTCAGGGCATTAATAAGGCTTATTTCACCATTCTCCATTTCTTCTTGTGTCTTACTGTCAAGAAGAAGTTTCAAGTCCCCTTTTCTTCTCTGTGCCATCAAGTAGACTTCTATCTCTGGTAAAACCTTATTTTGCAACAACATAAACACCTTTACATAACAGATTTCATCCCATTTGTGTAACTGTTGGCAATGTTGTTCCAATTGCATAATGGTAAAGCAATCTATGGAACCATCCATGGGCCACCTTTCCCTGCAATCCAAAACATCCATAGGTCACACAGTGTTACAATCATAAGCCAATACCTCCTTAGACTTTGAATAATACCTTTACACACTCCAGTCTGCTAAAATTATGCCCAGTGGGCTCACTCCAGGAACCAATACAGAATAGCCCCTATTGGCCGAAATGCACAGCAGGCCCAATCCTATGACCAGAAGAATGCAGGCAACCTGGAAACATACAAACAAAACTGGCATCCACTCCATTATTCCAACAAGTGCTCATAAGCAAGTTTTTTTGCCAATCAATCTCACAAACAATGATCCCCAAGCAATGGTCTCCCCTGAACTTGTCCAGTCCTCTTATAGACTCTGGTTTGAGGCCCTAAATCTCAGGTGATCCTTTCTCCTTTTTAAAGTCTGTTGTCTTCCCATACCCATTTACTTTCTACCTGCCAGGGTGTTTAAGCAGCTAAGGCCTCAAGTGGGCATGCAGAAAAATTCCTAGGAACTGGAAAACCCCACAGTTTCACTCCTTGGGAAAACTGACCAGCCACAAGCAGCTAGAATACCACATTAGGGGCCATTATTGTAACTGAAAAACCAGTGGAATCCTACTGCTCACTGCTAATAGCCAAAAATTCTGGAGGCAGACTTTGGTGGAAAGGGAAAGGAATCTTTTCTTCAAAGGCTATAGAGTTTGAAATAATGGTGTGTTTCTTTCTCAAAACCTGTTTCCTCCAAGACACCCGAATAAAACCACCTGGCCACCCTCTGCCATCTCAGTTCAAGGCTATGCCAAAAACTTCTTCTCCCACCCAAAGTATCCATCATTTAAGAAATGTAGGTTACTTAGATGGTTTCCAGTCACTGTCTTGCTTCAGGCATCTTTGGGGTCTGTGTGTCTGCATTTCCTATTCACAGCATGCTGATCTCTTCTTCTGGCTTTTGCCTTTTGGTGTGTCTGTGTGCCTAGCCAGGCAACACATGCACAGTATAGCTGCAGTCAATAGCACTGCTGCAGCTTTCCATACAGGGGAAGACCACAGGGCTTGTTGCCTGGCCAAATTGCTTCTAGGGCCCATTGGCCTGGGGTTCCTCCCCTTCTTCCTTACCAGCCCAGCACCTTCTGTGCTTCTGGTCAGGCAGGCCTATGCAGCATTCAAGGAGGGGTACTGAGAATGTTCCCAGACCATGCGGTCTCCAAGGCCTGCTGGCCCAGGAACTCCAGCCCCTCGTGACTGGGAGAGATGTGAGAACAAAAAGAGAGGCATTTCCATGCTATCCACTTTATAGAGTCTGACCCAAAATCCTCTGCATGGCCACAGCCCCTAGGAGGGTATTTTCTTCTGTCATACTGTACTGCCTGGTTGTCAGGGCAACTGCTCATGCAGAGTCCCCCATCTTTGGGTGGGGTGTAGCCTCTCATGCTGCTCCTGGGTTCCCCACTTCCTCTGCTAAGCAATCTGGCTAGAACCCCCCCCCCCCATTACAATATCACATTGCGCATGCACGTGAATTTTTGCCTAATATCCTGTGTATACTTAGTCCCATTTTATAGATGATTGACCTTAAACACTGATATTAGGAATTAGAACCACAGCTCACATTTCCCCAGCTTGGTACTTAATATTGTAAGTCATACTTTCCTCTGTCATAAAACTCTATAAATACACTAAAGAAAACTATCATGGACAAAGATTTTGGTGGAAAAATTATCTGAGATTGAAGATGCAAAAATATTTTTAGGGGAATTGCAAGTGTGTCAAGTGCTGTGTATATCTTTTGTTTACTAACTACATTTCATTTTATCTTTGGTAGTTAATCTTGCTTCTTTTATAAATGGTACACAATGTGAAGAGAAGATAAAAAATAGAGAGCATTATGATTTTAACAAGTACAAGACTCAATAGATAAAATGATACATTTTTGTCTGGGTATCAGATATATTTATACAAGCCTTGTTTTGCAAGTCAATTGTGCCAAAAATATACAAGTCTGAAAATAGCTAGTCAGCAGTCTGGAACTTGTCACTCTATCTTGCCATATTCCGGGAACAAAGATTCAGCAGTCATAGTCTAACTGACAAAGTTGTTGCTGCTGATGGTGGAACACAATTCATTTCCATTCTCTCATAGGAAGATGAATTCAGCAGAGCTAATAGGAAGAAAAATAATGCATTTTTCAGTAAATGAAAGAATTACATCTCAACAGTGCACAGGAAAGATTTGGAGGGTAAATGAGATTTGTTTCCTATGTTGCCATGCTCTAGAGCTGCACCATGATTACTTGGAGAATTTCAAACACAAGAAGCAAAATGGTCATAATATGCAGAAGCTATAATTTCTTGCAACTGACTTAAGAATTTACTACTCTTGAAAGCGGCTTGTCGAATTCCTTTTTGGAATATGTAGCTCTTGTAGACAAGCTCCACCCTAAAGCATGGTCAGATTAAACAGAAAGACAAGAACATGAGCAAGTCTAATACTTACTACCAGGTGTATCTGCAGAGAGCCTACATGCTCCTGAATCTATCATTATCCCCATCATATTGATGAAAATAGTTGAAGTTAGAGAGTTACACCTATATAACAGAACCAGGATTTGAACGCAGGATTTTTTGGCCCACCAGTCCACTGCTCTTTTTGCTATTCTACAGGAAAAATATTAATAGGGTTAGCCAGTGGTGATTTTAACTGAGAGGAAAAAGTTAACAACATGATATACACATAGATTGTATGCATGTGTAAGGGTAAAATGCTGTGGTTTACATTCTTTAACCGAATAGGAATTTTACTTTAGCTTGTAAAAGATTGCTTTCAAAGTGGTTTGGTATGTTTTCAGTGTTCCACATATTTCACATCATCACGCTTTTCACTGAAAAAAAAAAAAAAACACATTTAAGTAAAAAGCATTTCCCAGTAAATTCTTTTCTTGGGCAAGAAACTTTTAAAGATATTTTATGTATCATTTAAAATTAGGATGATGCCCTGGCTGGTGTGATTCAGTGGATTGAGCACTGGATAGTGAACCAAAGGGTCACTGGTTCAATAATATAAGACTTCTGATTGCTCTTTACCCAGCTCCACCTTTCACTAATATTTAATAATTTGCCACACTGTTATTCTCTGTCTCTGACTGTCTCTTTCTAATCCTCTTCTCTGAGAGAATATATAGCTCTCTAGATATATATTTATTAAATATATATGTATATTAAATATATTTAATATAAATTATGTCATATATGATAAATGTGATATATGATATGAATACCACAAAAAGATATATGTGACATGTCATATACAACATGTATCATATATGTGAAATGTGATAAATATGATAGATTATATATATGATAAATATATATCACATATATTATGATATATATTGAAACTTTTTTTCTAAACTATTAGAGAATATGCCTCATGAACCCATCACTATTCTGTGTATCTTTCCTAGAAACAGGAAATTCTTTTACATAAGCACAGTGCAGTTATCAAATTCAGGAAATTACTTTATTAATTTTAAGATTTATTTATTTATTTTTAGAGAGAGGGTAAGGGGGGACAAAGAGAGAGAAAGAAACACAGATGTGCAAGAGGCACATCAGTTGGTTGCCTCTCATACACCTCCCAGGTGGGGACCTGGCCCACAATCTAGGAATGTGCCCTGACTGAGAATTGAACCTGTGACCTTCTGGTTCACAAACCAGTGCCCTATCCACTGAGCCACAACAGCCAGGGCTAAATTCAGGAAATTTAATGTTGATAAAATATTTTCTCTAACCTATGGTCCTTATTCTACTTTTGTCTTTGAGACCTCGCTACATGCTACAAGGGTGATATTGAATTTGGTTCAGCAAAGCACATCCAAAGGCACATGTTTTCCATCTTCCTTTTACTGATGAGGTTATTTTGGTCAACTGATCAATGTATCATCTTTCTCCATCATATAATTACTATTTTCCTCTTGAAAATAATAAGGAAATCGTGGGGAGACATTTTAAGACCATACAAATATCCTGTTTCTCATCCAACCCCCTACTTTGCATTTAGTATCAATAGATAATTCTTGCCTTAACCACTTTACTGTGATGGTTACAGAATGCTGCTCTTTTAAATCCATCACTCCCTCCATATTTATTAGTTGACATTCCATCTGTCTGTTATCCTCTATGTCTTTGTCTGTCTATCTGGCTGGCTGGCTGGCTTTATTATCACTATGGACTAATGGATTATTATGTTATTATTTTGCTATTATTCATTACCTCCCTTATTTATTTTGATGCTCAAAGGGTTCCTGATTTACTTTGTGAGTGGAGGTTCATTGAAGCTTATTTTTGCAAAACTTGCCCCATTATTTTTTAAAACTTTCTTCCTTTTTAGTAAACAAGGTACTCCAGGATCATGTTGTATCTTTCCTCCCCTAGCCTTGGCATCAGCCATTTCTCCTGGTAGTCATAGTTTATTTTAATGGGGGATGGCATTTAGAAACCAAGATCTAGATACTAAGTATGCTCATTGCTAATGTGGTGTCATTGCTAAAGTATAATATAAACACCTCCAATCCTAATCTTGTCTTTCCCCACTTTCTTTTTTTTTAAAGATTTTATTTATTTATTTTTAGAGAGGAAAGGGAGTGGGGGGGAGAGAGAGAGAGAGAAACATCAGTGTGTGGTTGCTGGGGGACATGGCCTGCAACCTAGGCATGTGCCCTGACTGGGAATCGAACCTGCAATGCCTGGTTCGCAGCCCGCACTCAATCCACTGAGCTACACCAGCCAGGGCATCCCCACTTTCTCAATTTCATTTCCATTCTTCTACAGTGAGGATACTGATTCCCTACAACATCAACACATTCACTTACTTGCCCAATCCTGCAGTGCATACAAATGATTTTTTACTAAAGTAAATAAACACACACTATGCCCTGGCTAGCGTAGCTCAGTGGATTGAGTGCGGGCTGCGAACCAAAGCATCACAGGTTCGATTCCCAGTCTGGGCACATGCCTGGGTTGCAGGCCACGGCCCCCAGCAACTGCACATTGATGTTTCTCTTTCTCTCCCCCTCCCTTACCTCTCTAAAAATGAATAAATACAAAATCTTAAAAAATACTAATGTTAAAAACAAACAAACAAACGAACAAACAAACACACTAAGGAGAATTCCAGGCAAATTTTTATTGCACATTTCAGGGATGCGTATTCTTACATAAGAACTCTAAAAATGGTTGGAAGAAAACAGTAGAGTCTAAATCATCACTTAGTTTAGGACAATATCAAGCCTCTCATAGATGCTTTGTTAAAGTAGCAGACCCACTGGGAAAATAGTCACTGATGTGCCACTTAGTGGATTTTCATGACAGTCCTTTAATTAATGAAAGTTTCATCATATACTTAAAAAACTGTTAAGATGTTAGATATCATGTTAAGTATTGTTACCACAATCAAATAAAATTTTAAAAATCCTTATATAGCAAATAAACTTTGGACTATGTTGTACTTCTTAAGCACCATTTGAACCTTCCTTTTAAATACAAATAATGAATGTAAAGTAAAACAACAACAACACCACACACACACACAAACCCTATAGCTCCATTACCAGAGGAATAATCCAGTTTTGCATGAAAATTCAGAGGGATTTTAGAATCTCTGATATATAGTGTTATAGAATGACTCAGATCATATTTCTTTGGACTACTGCTTGTATCAAATACTAAATACTAACTAAAGAGGTTTCATGATCTTTTTTTCTGGATCAAGATTCTTATATGTTCTTAGTACTATTGAATAACAATTTTATGGTATGAAAAGACCTTGGAGTGTATTTATTTTAACCCCTCTTTTTTCACACATAAAAGAATTAAAGTTTGTTGAGGGGAATGACTTGTCCAAGAGCTAAAAGGCTATTGGGGAAAGAGCCTGGAGGGTACTTGTAGAAAAGAACTCAAGCACAGGGTGGATGGTTGGATTGAACTATTTTATGTTCCATTCCTTCCCTAGGATTCTATGAATTTGTTTTCTGATAATCAGTATAGTGATCATTTTACTCTACCCTCAAGGGTCATTAGGTTGAGGAGATAGTAAGGGAACTATGGATAACAGGTCTTTTAAAAATATTTTACATATTAATCTTCTATGAAAGATTTTTCTGGAAGAAAGAGGTTTGAGAATCATAATATGATTCAGTTGTAATGCAGTCCATGACTGTATTACAGTCAGAAGTAATTGTCATATGTGAATGCAGCTTTCAAAACATTGAAGTATGTTTACAGTTAGGAAACATAATGAGCACCATAACTTGGTTAAGAATGCTTTTCAGGGGGGTCACAAGATGGTGGCAGAGTAACAGAATATATTGTGTACCTCCTCCCAGAATCAAATTGTAAATAAAACTAAAGAGAGGAGTAGATACCTGAAATAAACCAAAGACTACCCCCCCAAAAAATAGACTTAACTAAAGATGGAAAAAAAAAAACTTCCACTACAATCAACAGGAAGGGTGAGGTTGTTAAAGGAGCCAGCCTTTTCATACAGGAGGTGGGCTGAGATGATGGCACAGCTGTGGGAACTTCCCCTTGAAAGATAAGCATGTCATGTAACAACCAGCTGTGAAAGGTCAGGGAGTTTGTCTTTGCAGGGGAGAGAAATGAGAACCATTGGAGACAAAGCCACTATTTTTTCTTTTTCTTTCTAAAATTTTAAAGGGGCCAAAGCACAGGTTTTATGATTGCAACTACTCACCCTGGGCCCGAGTGAAGGGAGGGCATTGCAAACTGGAGTCACAAGAGGAGATTATGGAGCAGGAGGCACTGGGGAGAGACATGGGTGATTGGCTATGGGGTTTTATGTGCTGGGATGTACATGCAATCTACAGTAGCCATCTTTATTGAGAAGAACAAACCTCTCTCAGGGGAAAAGCAATTACCTCACCCTGTGGGATATGACTCCCTCCAACCATTGGAATCCTGCTCACCCCACCCTGAATCTTTTTTCTTTTATGTTTTGTTTAGGTCCATGTTTTGTCTTGTTTAGCCTGGGTTCTTCTCTTTTCTTTTCTTTTCCTTTCCTTTTCCTTCTTTCCTTTTTTTTTCTTCTTTCTTTTTTCATATCCTATATCTTAACCCCTGCTGAGGATGTAACAACACATGGAGGCTTGGGGTGGGGGTTAGAGATGGGCCATAAGGTGCAGCCATTCTGTACACTTTTCCAGGAAACAGACTGGTAGTTCCCCTTCATGTGAGAGCTATAGAAACACCCTCCTGGTTTCCAGCAGACCCAAATTTTGGACTTTTGGAGACTCCATCCATTAGCTTAGTACGGGCTCCACCCTGCCAAGTACAGGGAAAAACCCAAATAGACTCAGACCAGTGTCTCTGGGACATGGAAACACAACCACCATCTTCCCTGAAGTCTGAAAGCCACCATGGGAGATTCAGGAGTCCCAGCACCCCTCTATTCCACCAGAGGCCTTCTCAGGAAGAGTCGAATCTGCATCTTATCTGAAACTGGCAGCAGGCCAGCAGGCAGAGACAGGCAGAGTCTGATCCTGTGATGACTCAGGTCACTTGTTGACACACCCCTGGATCTAGTGCTGATAAAAACCAGATTGGCAGAGCAACTTGGCCAAACTCAGGCACAGCCAAGCCTGGAGGGATCAAGCACAAATTGTGATCACTTACAACTTTAAACAGGCTGCCGAGAGCTAGATATGATCAACACCTGAGTTTGGCTTACACCAGCCTTAGGCAACATAAGAACCATATCCAAAGAGAGAATGCAACAGGATCCACAACCCTCCAAGCCTGCCAGAAGCCCTCTCAGAAACAGTTGGTTATGTGACTGCTCTAAGACTGACAGTAGGCCATATTTTTCTTTTTATAACTTTTTAATCATTTTTTTCTATTTTTTCTTTTTCATATATTTTTATTGCTTTAGTTTCTCTTTCACATCACTTATTTTACTCTTACTCTTGATTATCTCATTGTTCTTCTTTCCTTTTTTTATTTTCGTTACACTTTTTTCTTTATCCTTTTTTCCCGTTTTCCTCTTTTACTCATTATTCATATTAGTCCTCTCTTTTTCCCTCCTCCTCTAATCATTTTGCTGTAATTTGGTCTTCTCTTATTCTTTTTCTTTTATTTTCCATTTTCCCTAATATATATTTTTTCACTTTTATTATTCTCTGATTTTTGTTGTTGAAATTGCTCTTCTTTTTGGGAGGGTTTGATTGTTTTGGTTTCTTATTTATTTTGGTTTGCTTTGATCTGTCAGCACCAGTACAATGCTGTAAAAAATGTGGTGGGGGTGGAACATCTTAGTCAGCCACCTGGAGGGGAGACCCCACCAATAAACAAGCCAATAATATTCAGGACACAAACACAGCTGGAGGGCCTACATAACAAACACAAAGGGCATTACTAGAGTATCCAGATCAGAAGATCAAGTAGTCTGCACTACAGGGTTCCACAAAACCCACACAACCTAAGCCCACCAAATAATATGGAAAATCAAAGCAGATCTATCTGATACACGGAAACAGAGAAAATGAGACAGTTAAAATAGGGAAACAAAGAAACAACACTCAAATTAAAGAAAAGGAGGCATCCCCAGAAAAAGAGCTAAGTAAAATTAAGGCAAGCAAATTATCAGACATCGAATTTAGAGTAATAGTTATAAGGATGCTGAAGGAACTTAATGAGAACTACACCAACACCTAAAAGGTCATAGAAGCTATGAATAAGAAAAAGTTAGATTGGGAGATCTGGACAGTTACATGCACAAAAACCCCAAACCAAACCAAAACAAAACTTGACCACCCACTTATACTATATACAAAGAATAAACTCAAGATGGATAAAGGCTTATATAAGTCCTGACACCATAAAAGTCCTAAAGGAGAACACAGGCAGGAAAATTCAGGTATTTCACACAGCAATATTTTCACTAAATATGTTCTCTAGGGCAAAGGATATAAAACTAAGAATAAACAAGTGGGACTACATCAAATTAAAAAGCTTCTGCATAGTAAAGAAAACATCAGCAAAAAAAAAAATAGGGAACCAACCATATGGAAAAACATATTTGCAAATGATATCTCAGACAAAGGTTTGACCTCCAAAATATATAAAGAATTCACATAACTCCACTCAGGGAAAACAAACATACCAATTAAAAATAACAATGCATCTGAACAGACACTTCTCCAAGGAGGACATACAGAGCACCCAGAAACATATGAAAGGATGCACAGCATCACTAGCCATCAGAGAAATACAAATTAAAACCACAAAGAGATACCACTTCAAACTGGTCAAAATGGCCATCATAACCAAATAAATAAACAACAAGTGCTGGGGAGGTTGTGGAGAAGAGGAAACCCTAGTACAATGATAGGAATACAGACTGATGTAGCCACTGTGAAAAACAGTATGGAATTTCCTCAAAAATCTAAAAATGGAATTGGCTTTTGACCTGGCAATTTCACTGCTGGTATTATACATTAAATCCTGAAATACCAATTCAAAAGAACCTATGGACCCCAATGTTTGTGGCAGCACGGTTTACAATAGCCAAGTGCTGGAAACAGCCTAAGTGCCCATCAGCAAATGAATGGATCAAAAGACTGGTACATTTACACAATGGAGCATCATGCAGCAGAAAGAAAGAAGGAGCTCCTACACTTTGTGACAACATGGATGGATATTGAGAGCATTATGCTAAGTAAAATAAGCCAGGTGGTGAAGGACAAATATCATATGATCTCACTTATAAGTGGAACCTAATCAACAAAACAAAACAAAAAAAGCAAGCAAAATATACAGAGACAATGAAATAAAGAACAAACTGACAGTGACCAGAGTAGAAGGAGAAGGGTGATAATGGGTGAAAGAAGGGGAATAGTTAAGTCAAAGAACATGAATAAAGGACCCATGGACAAAGACAACAGGGTGAAGGACTGAATGTTGGAGGTGGGGGGTGGATAGGCAGGGGAGAGTAAGCGGAGAAAAATTGGGGCAACTATAATTGAACAACAATAAAATAATTTTTAAAAATAACTGAAAAAAAGAACCAGTTAGAAATGAAGAAGGCAATATCTGAAATGAAGAATACACTAGAAAGAATTAAAATAAGGCAAGATGAAGCAGAGGATTAAATCAGTGATTTGGAAAGCAAGACTGAAAAAACACCCAGTTAGAACAAAAAAATAAAAAAGACTTAAAAAGAATGAGGATAGCCCAAGAGAAATTTGGGATAACATTAAATGATGTGCAATCACTGACCGGCAGTGACTGCGGCACGCTGCGGATGGCTCGTCAACATGCACAGAAACAGGCAATTTTCTGTGGAGAAGTAGGGACGGAGTGGCCACCCTCGCTAGGGGAGAGCACCTTGGCCACCATCTCTGGGGGAGGGCGCACATCCTCCTGTCCCAGCAGGCCTTTTATTGGGTTCCTTTGTACAAGAATTCAGGTAAAGCTCATTACTCATTGCAGGGAAGTAAGGATCAAATAACAAGGAACTCTGAGAGCCTACTTTCAGTCAGGGTCAAAGAGCTGTAAAACTTTGAGGAACAAACTTACTTCCTCCTTGGACCCTTCTCATTCAATTGAGAGCATTCTAAACAAAGCAGGTTTCACAGGATTTTACATCTTCTTTCTTAGGCCTGATCACCCGGGGAACCCGCCCTTTCTAGTACAGGGCTGCACCACCCTGTCATTGTTTCAGGCTTAGGTGGAGCAAGGGGAACTAAGGCAACCAAGAGATAAGATTTTCTTGCAGATGGAATGAGCACTCAGGCTTTGTCAAAGCGGGGGGATGAGGGTCCATCACCCCCTTTTGCTGTAGCCCCCAAAGTCTTTTCTTGGGGCCTCCCACGTGATTGTGCCTGTCTTAGGTTGTTCCCCCCTTGGGGAATGTTACCCGTCATTGGCTAACCGACCAAGCATTGGGGTTCAGGCAGGGTGAAGTAAAAGGAGCAGAAGCGGTGCTCCTGCCAGGGAGATAAGCTTTTGTCTCCTTGCTGGCTTATGGTTCCAAGGTCGTTCCCTCAGACTTAGCGTAGGTGCGGGTTACAGCTTCTGATACCAGGCAGGATGGTTCCCAACAATTAAATGTAACAATTTTTTTCATCATAGAGATACCAGAAAGAGAGAAAAGGGAACAAGGGATAGAAAGCTTGTTGGAAGAAATAATGATAAAATTTTCCATAATTTGGTAAAGGAGAGAGTCACACAGTTGAGGACGTACATAGTTCCAATCAAGATAAACCGAAAGAGGCATACCCCAAGGCACATTATCATTAAAATAGCAAAGTTTAGAAACAAAGAGAGGATCTTATTTTTTTTTAATTAAAGTTTTATTTATGTTCTTTCAGAGAGAGGGGGAGTGAAAGAGAAAGAGAGGGAGAGAAACATCAATGTGTGGTTGCCTCTCACTTTCCCCCTACTGGCGACCTGGTTCACAACCCAGACATGTGCCCTGATGGGGAATTGAACCAGCATCCTTTGCTTTGCAGGTCAGCACTCAATCCACTGAGCCACACCAGCCAGGGCCAAAGATAGAATCTTAAAGGCAGCAAGAGGGAAAAAGTAGTTACCAACAAGGGAACTCCAATAAAGCTTTCAGCTGATTTCTAAATAGAAATATTTCAGGGCAGAAGATATTGGCATGAAATACTCAAAAAAAAAAAAAAAAGAAAGAAAGAAAAAGAAAAGCAAGGGCCTGCAACGATGACTACTATCTCCAGCAAGGCTCTCATTTAAAATAGAATGTGAAATAACGAGTTTCCCAGACAAAACACACACACACACACACACACACACACAGAGACACACTCACTAAAGGAGTACATGTCCAGCAAGTCAGAATTGTAAGAGATGCTAACAGGACTGCTTTAAGAAGAAGAAGAAATAGAGAGAGAAAAGAAGACAAGTTCAACATGAAAAAATGGCAATAAATAAGCCATTTTCAATAATAATCTCAAATGTACATGGATTAAATAATTCAATCAAATGACATAGTGTAGCTTAATGTATTAGAAAACAAAACCCATATATATGTCTACAAGAGATCCACCTCAGGAAAAAAATTTACACAGGCTGAAAATTAAGGGATGTAAAAAAATATTCTGAGTATCACACCCTTTAGTGAGTATCAGAATATATTATACTCAATATAAATTGAGTATCCACATGGAAGTGAAAGGAAAGCCCAGGTAGCAATACTTCTATCTGAAAACATAAACTTCAAAACAAAGACCCTATAAAGAGACAGAAAGAGTCATTACATAATACTTAAAGGGTAGTCCAACAAGAGAATATAACCCTGTAAACATATATGCACCCAATATAGGAGCTCCTAAATATGTAAAGAGAGCCTTGGGAGGACTTTAAGAAAGAGATTGCCACCAATACAGTCATTGTAGGGGATTTTAACATCCACTATCAACAATGGACAGATGTTTCAGACAAAAAATAAACAAGAATATAGCAGCATTAAATGATGCACTAGATCAAATGGATATAATTGATATGTACAAAACATTTCAACCCAGAGAAGCAGAACATACATTGTTCAAAAATGCACACAGAAAATTCTTAAAGATAGATAACATGGTAGGACACATAATAAACCTTAACAAATTAAAGAAAATTGAAGTCACATCAAATATTTTCTCAGATCACATGGCTTAAAGCTAGAAATCAACCTCAAGAAAAAAACAAAAACATTCAAATACATGAAAACTAAATAACATGTTATTAAATAATTAATGGGTTAACAATGAGATCAAGGAAGAAATAAAAAAAAGTATCTAGAAACAAGTGAAAATGAGCATACAACAATTCCAAACCCATGGCACACAGCAAAGGCAGTTCTAAGAGGGAAGTTCATAGCATTACAGGCCTACATAAAGAAGATAGAAAAATCTCAAATAAACAACCTAACCCTACACCTAAAAGAACTACAGGAACATGAACAAACAAAACCCGGAACAAGTAGAAGAAAGGAAATAATCAAGATCAGAGTAGAATTAAATGACATGGAGACTAAAAAAAATTCAAAAGATCAATGAAACTAGGAGTTTGTTCTTTGAAAAGATAAACAAAATTGACAAACATTTAACCACACTCATCTAGAAAAAAAAGAGAGGACCCAAATAAATGAAACCAGAAATTAAAGAGGAGAAATATCAAGACACATCAAAGAAATAAAAAGCAATACAAGAAATTACTATAAACAACTATATGCCAATAAATTGGACAGAGTAGACAAAATGAATAAAGTTCTAGAAACATACAATCTTCCAAAACTGAATCAAGAAGAGGCAGAAACCTAAATAGACCAATAGCACACAAAAGCCCAGGTCTAAATGGTTTCACTGGAAAATTTTACCAATCATTCAAAGAACTAATACCTATCCTTTTAAACACTTCCAAAAAATTCAAGAAGAGAGGACTTCCAAACGCTTTTTACAAGGCTAATATTATCTTAATTCCAAAACCAAGTAAAAACACAACAAAGAAAGATATTTATAGCACAATACCTCTGATGAATATAGATGTTAAATTACTAACAAAATATTAGCAAACTGGATCTAGCAATATATTAAAAAGATCATATATCATGATCAAGTGGTATATATCTGAGGGATTCAAGGATGATACAATATCTGCAAATCAATAAATATGATACATTACATAAACAAAATGAAAGACAAAATCACATGATCATATCAATAGATGCATAAAAAGCATTTGATAATATCCAGCATGGATTTATGATAAAAAAATGTACCAAATTGGACAAGAATGAACATACCTCAACATTGTAAAGGCCATACAGAAAAACCTACTACAACAAGATACTCAATGGTCAAAAACTAACAGTGTTTTGTTTTAGATCAGGAACATGACAGAGGTGTCTGCTTTAACTACTCTTATTCAACATAGTATTGGAAGAGCTAGTCACAGTAATCAGAGAAAAAGAAGAAATGAAAGACATCCACATTGGAAAAGAGGAAGTAAAATTCCTATAAGCTTCACCAAAAGAATTACTTGACCTAATTAGTGAATTCAGAAAAGCAGTGAGATACAAAGTCAATATTCAGAAACCCATGGCATTTTTATACACCAATAACGAACTATCAGAAATTGGAACAGAGAAAATTATCCTATTTGCTACTGCAGCAAAAACAAAAACAAAAAAGTACCTCGTGATAAATTTGACCAAGGAAGTAAAAGATATGTACTCAGAAAACTATGAGACATTGAAGAGACAAATTGAGGAAGGTACAAATAGGTGGAAGCACATACTGTGTTCATGGATTGGAAGAATTAACATTATTAAAATGCCCATATTACACAAAGCAATCTATAGATTCAATGTAACTCCTATTGAATATACCAAAGCCACACATCACAGCTCTAGACCAATATCCCAAAATTTTGTATGGAACCAAAAAAGACCCCAGATAGCCTCAGCAAGTTTGAGAAAGAAGAACAATGTTAGAGGGATCACAATACCTCATATCAAAGTATGTTACAAAGACATTAATCAAAACAGCCTTGTACTGGCATAAAAACAGACACAGAGATCAATGGAACAAAATAGAAAGCCCAGAAATAAACCCATGTCTCTGTGATCAATTAATATTTGACAAAGGATAAAGGTATGGGAGATGGTGATGTAGTAGGTAGGAGCTGAACCCACTTAATTGTGCACCCAAATGGGATACCTAGCCCATTTCCTGAAAAACAGAGTGAAGAACCAATGAATTTCATCCAGCTGATATGAAGTTTGGAAGCCAAAGGTTCAAAAGTACATTTAAAGATGGACATTTTTTGGTGTGTTTGTTTGTTTGATTTTGTTGTTTGATTGATTGTCTTTATTCTCCATTTCATATTACATTTTAATTTTTATTCTTTCATTTCCCTTGTACCCCAATAACACACTACTCTTGGTGTTTTACTTTCTATTGTTTTTATTCAGATTATATATTATTTTCATATTATTGTTATTCCAAATCCTACACAGCAAACTTCCCTGGTCTTAATCTGTTTCACATTCTTCCCAAGTCGTATAACTGTTGTGTTTAACATTATTCTCTCACACATTACACCAAGTTTCTATCCCTTACTCTCCTTATATCTCATCATCTAACCTTGCATAAGCACTCTACTTCTGGAGTCAGCTCATATGCTATGTACCTTCTAATAAGTGGCTAATTAGGTGAAATATCATGGTTATTGCTGTATTTCTCCAGAGGACCTCCTATCTGTTCTCTACTTGTTGGTCCTTTAAATCCCATAGAATACTTTCCTGCTGTCTTACTCCATTTCATCTCTGCCCTTCCCCTGATCACATATCATACAAGGTTGGAGTTGTGAATACCAGTAAACCCGCTAGAGGGGAGAACTCACCAACAAAGGAGCCACCAACATAAATCCTAAGTACAAGAAAGCCCACATAAACAGAAGAAAGGGCAACCCTAGAGCTTCAAATAAGGAGATGGAAGAGACTGCACCACTGAGTCCCACAGAACTCCTACTACAGAATTTCCCCCTATGAAGACATCTGGCAAAGAAGAGCATCAGTAATCACAGAAACAAACAAAAAGAGTCATCTAAAATGGGTAGACAAATAAAGAACCTGTAATCAAAAGGAATGGAAGACTCCCCACTAAAGGAGCTAAATGAAATGGAGGCAAGTAAAATATTAGATATAGAATACAAAAGAATGGTTATAAGGAAGCTGGAGGAACTCACAGTTGACTACAGGGAACTACAACAATACAAAAAAATGAAATAGAAAGTATAAATAAGAACAAGGAAGAAATGAATAATACAATATCATAAATAAAAAATACACCAGAAGAAATTACAAGCAGGTTGGATGAAGAGGACCAACTTAGTGACATGGAAGACAAGGTAGAAAGAAATATCCATGTAGAATAGTTGCAGAAAAATAAAACTCAGATAATAAGAAGATAGCTTAAGGGAACTGAAATGCAACAACATTGGAATCACAGGAATACCAGAAGGAGAAGGAAAGGAGCATGGGATAGAAGCCCTGCTTGAAGAAACAATGAGAAAAAACTTCCCAAACCTGGAGAGGAAAAAAGCTATACAAGTTAAGGAAGCACAGAGGGTTCAAATTAAGATGAACCCAAAGAGGCCCATTCCAAGACACATTATAATTATAAGGGCAAAATTCCAAGACAAAGAGAGAATCTTAAAGACACCAAGAGAGAAACAGGAAGCTACATACAAGGAAGCCCAATAAGGCTAGCAACTGACTTCTCAATAGAAACACTGCAAGCCAGAATGGAATGTCAAGAAATATTCCAAGAAATGAAAACCAAAAGCCTGCAACCAAGACTACTCTATCCAGCAAAGCTCTCATTTAAAATGGAAGGTGAAATAAGGAGTTTTCCAGACCAAAAAAAAAAAAAAAAACAAGGCTCAAAGAATACACCTCCACCAAATCAGCACTGCAAGATATAGTAAAGGGACTGCTTCAAGAATAGGAAGAAAAAGAGCAAGAGAGAGAGGAATGCAGGTACAAAGGTGGGAAAAATGAGTAAGTACCAATCAATACTAACCTTAAATATTAATGGCTTAAATGCTCCAATTAAAAGATATAGAGTAGCTAAATTGATAAGAAAACATGATCTGCACATATGCTGCCTACAAAAGACCCACCTCATAACAAAAAAAAAAAAAAAAAAAAGAACTTACACAGATTGAAAGTGAAGGGTTGGAAAAAATATTCCAAGCAAATGGGTAGGAAAAAATGCTGGCATAGCAATACATAAATCAGACAATAGACATAAAAACAAAGGCCATGAAATGAGACACAGAAGGACACTTCAAAAACCTCAAGGGAAGAATTTATCAAGAGGACATAAACATTGTAAACATATCTGCACTCAACATAGGAGCATCCAAATATATAAGGAAAATCTTGGAGGACTTCAAGAAAGACATAGACAGTAACATATTATTTTAGGAGATTTTAACACCCCACTGTCAACAATGGATAGAGTTTCCAAACAAAATGTTAACAAGTATATTGTGGGACTGAACAATGTCCTAGATCAAATGGACTTAAATAATTATATAATTATTTAACATATATATGAATAACTAACTAACTAAATATATATATCATATATATATGATATTTTTATTCCAAAGAAGAAAATAAACATTTTTTTTCAAATGGACATGGAATATTTTCAAAGATAGATCACATGATAGGACACAAAACAAGCTAAAAAAACTCAAGAAAATTGAAATCATATCAAGCATTTTCCCATACCGCAGAGCCTGAAACTAGAGACCAATCTCAAGGAAAATACTCCAAAAAACACGTATTCATCGAAATTGATTAGCATAGCATAAACAAAGACTGGGTTAATAATGAGATCAAGGATAAAATAAAAAAGTTTCCAGAAGTAAATGAAAATGAACACACAACAATCCAAAACTTATGGGACACAGCGAAGGAAGTCCTGGGAGGGAAGTCCATAGCAATGTAGGTGTACCTAAAAAAGATAGAAACATTTCAAATAAGCAACCTAACCCTACACCTACAAGGACTTGAGGAACAACAACAAACAAAGCCCAGATTGAGCAGAAGGATGGAAGTAAGCAAGATTACAGCAGAATTAAAAAACATAGAGATTAAATTGAAAAATTTTAAGAATCAATAAATTCAGGAGCTGCTTCTTTGAAAAGACAAAGAAAATTGACAAGCTTATAATCAGACTCATGAAGAAAAAAGACAGAGGACCCAAATAAACACAATCAGAAATGAAAATGGAGAGATTACAACTCATACCATGGAAAAACAAAGGACTGTAAGAAATTACAACTAACTATTATATGCCAAGAAATTTCAAAATCTGGGATAAATGGACAAAATTCTAGGAAAATATGATTTTCTAAAATGGAATGAAGTAGAAGCAGAAAGTCTGAACACATCAGTAACAGCTAGTGAAATCGAAGAAATAATAAAAAATCACCCAGCACACTAAAGCCTAGGGCTGGTTGGTTTCACAAAAGAATTTTATAAAAGAAGAAAAGTATTCTTCTCAGAGTATTCAAAAAACACCCAAGAAGAGGAGGGACTCCCAAACTTCTTTTATGAAGCCAGCATCATCCTAAACCCAGAACCAGATAAAAACACAACAAAGAAAGAAAACTACAGGCCAATATTGCTGATGAACATATATGCTAAAATCCTCAACAAAATATTGACAAACAATACTCAGCAATACATTAAAAAGATCATACATCATGATCAAGTGGGATTCATCCCAGGAATGCAAGGATGTTTCAATATCTGCAAATCAATAAATGTAATATATCACATAAACGAAAGAAAAGATGAAAATCACATGATCATATCAGTAGATGCAAAGAAAAAGCATTCAACATATCACCCATTTATGATAAATACACTCAGTATATTGTGGGTGTAGAGGGTGCATACCTCAACATCACAAAACATATACAAGAAACATACAGCCAACAGCATGCTGAATGGACCAAAAAATAAAGCTTTCCCACCAAGGTCAGGAGAAAGACATGGATATCCACTTTCACCACTTCTATTTAACATAGTACTGGAAGTGCTAGACACAATGATCAGAAAAGAAAAAAAAATAAATGTATCCAAGTTGGGAAGGAGGGAAAAAAGCTGTCATTGGTTGCAGATGGCATGCTAGTGTACATAGAAAACCCTACACACTCCATCAAAAAACTACTAGATCTAATAAATGAATTTGGCAAAACAGTGGGATAAAAAGTCAATATTCAGAATTCAAAGGCCTTTTTATACACCAACAGCAAAGTATCAGAAACAGAAATCTGAACAAGAAAAATAAAGTACCTAGGAATAAACCTAACCAAGGAGGTAAAAGAGCCATACTCAGAAAACTACACAACACTGAAGAAAGAAATTAAGTAAGGCACAAATAAATGGAAGTATATACCGTGTTCATGGATTGGAAGAATTAACATCATCAAAATGTCCATACTACCCAAAACAAATTACAGATTCAACGCAATCCCTATTAAAATGCCAATGACATATTTCGAAGATATAGAACAAACATTTCAAAAATTTATATGGAGCCTTAATTGACCCCAAAAAGCTGCAGCAACTTTGAGAAAGAAAAACAAGGTAGGAGGGATCACAATAACTGATATCAAACTATATTACAAGGCCATGGTTATCAAAACACTCTAGTACTGGCATAAGAACAGACACAGAGATCAATGAAACAGACTAAAGAGTCCATAAATAAATTAAAGTCTCTACAGTCATTAATATTTGAAGAAGGGGACAGAAGCATAAAATGGAGTCGAAATAGCCTCTTCAAAAAATGGTGTTAGGAGATATGGACATCTATTTGCAAAAAAAAAAAAAAAAAGAAACTAGACCACTAACTTATATCTTATACAAAAATAAACTCAAGATGGAAAAAAGATTTAAATGTAAGCTGGGGAAGCATAAAGTCTTAGAAGAGAATGTAGGCAAGAAAATCTCAGATATTCCACACAGCAATATGTTCACTGAAATGTCCACTAAAGCAAGAGACATAAAGGAAAGAATAAACAAATGGGACTTCATTTTTTTAATTAAAAAAAGCTTCTGCATGGCTAAAGAAAACATCAGCAAACTGAGAAGGAAACCAAGTGTATGAGAAATTATATTTGCCAGTCGTAACTTGGATAAGGTCTTTTTTTTTTTTTTTCTTCTTCTCTGTTTACTGTTTAAAATGTAACATTTGTAGGAAATCTGGAAAATGGGAATTCTGGTACTAGAATTTGTTTTTCTTTTTTTTTTTTATTTTAATGATTGTTTAAGTACATTTTTCTCCCCTTTACTCCCAATCACGCCCACCCACCCCCCTCCCATCTTCCCTCCCATTACCACCCTCCCCCTAGTTTTATCCATGTGTCTTTTAACTTTGTTCC
>PVIA01014127.1:0-28524 GCA_004024845.1 Tonatia bakeri
TACATGCCCTGACTAGGGATCAAACCTGCGACATTTTGGTGTATGGGACGAGGCTCCAACCAACTGAGCCACCCGGCCAGGGCCATTATCTGCTTTTAACAATTTAATATTATTGCCTACTCTATTTATCATTTTTCTATTTACTCCTCCACATAGCTGGCAGCCCAACAGAAGGGAAGCAAAACACCAAGTTCTGTCGAGATAGCTGGCAGGTGCCGAGTGAGGGCAGGGCCGCCTGGGCTGGTGCTTCCCTTTCCAGTCCGAGGGCCAAGCCACTCGTTGAGGGGGGGGCAGCCTGGAGAAGTCAGTGGCAGCCCGGGGAAGGGACAGACCTCCTGAGTCAGGTGTTTACTGTGTCTTCAACGACAGACCGACCGTAGCTGTTTCTCCTCAGAAGTAAACACACACCACCCCCCTCGGCCAGAGAGAGACGGATTTTGGACCATTCTTCCTGTGCTCTTCGGAGAGGTGCCACTGGCATTTGTTCCCGTGGTCCCCAGCACATAAATCCCCGGCCACTTAGCTCTGTGGCTGCCGACCCCGCTCCACCCTCACCAGCATGCTTCACACTAGGCGGTGTATTTAAAGCTTCTGGACAGAAGGGCCTGTTTAATTTTATTTCTTCTTGGAGAGTGTCTGGTCCCAACTCAGCAAAAATGCTGCAGCCTGAATAATCAGCGGCTGATTATCTGTCTCCTGCTGCCGACTCCCTGGGGCCCAGCTGTGGCGGGGGTGCACCGGCGGGATGCCCCCGCGGAGCCCAGGGAACAACTGCGGGCTCCCTCTCATGACTCGGGCTCCCTGGCCAGTGTCCTCTGTTGTGAGGACCAGGGACACCAGGGTTCTCGTTTCTGCTGCGCTTCTCGTTCTGTGGCCTCTGCCAAGTTGCTCCCGTCTTGGCTATGATCTGAGGAGTCACAACCCCAATTATTCTCCCTGCTTCTCTGAGCTGAAACACTAATAAAACTGGACAGAAAACCCTAAGTATTAGGGGACGCAGAACATTCTAGACCATCTCCATACTTGGAAACACCCTAACAACCAGATAATGGAAAATAATTTCTCTTTGGCTTTAGACTTCAAAATCCGAGACCGCCAGGGTACCGAGGCAATCTTAGATTTTCCAGTTCAGTGGTTTTTAGATTTTCTTTTTTTTTTTGCTGCAAAGCCCTTTCTTCCAATGAGCTTGGGCGGAAGTCTAACGTGTAGAACAGGTAAAGCAGGGCTGCTCCATTGAAAACGTCCTCAGATGGATTTCTCCAAACCCAATTTGAAAACCCCTGGTGCGGGACCGAGTCTCCATTTGTCAGATGGGTCCTAGGGCTCTTGCCCAGGGCCACGCAGCCGCGGGAGAGAGACGGGGCCACAGCCGGCCCCCCGACATCCAGGCCAGCACCTTTATCTCTCATGCCCACTCTCCCTCGCAGTCTGATCTTTCCGTGTGCGGCTCGGCCGATATGGAATGAGTTTCTGCTGTGTCCTTTTTTATTTATACCTGTCTTCTTTTGAAAAGGCCCGGAGGCCACTTTAGAAAATGAGCTTGGGTTCCCTGTGCACACAGGGAGGGCAGAGGAGGGGGCTGCGAGGTGTCAGGCAGGTAGGAGATTTTGCTACCTGGGGATAAATTATCGGCCATGAATAATCCCCACCGAGATAATTGTGTTTTCCCCATTATCGTAGGTGTTCCTGACAGGAAGGAAATTTGCTTTATTAGAATCTAAATTTACAGCATCAATAATTGCATTATCCTCATAATTTCCCTTGAACAGCCCCTCCCTGCCTGTGCAGGCTGCACCGATTCACTCGTGGTCTTTCAGGATGCCAGCCATTCACTAGACAGCGCAGACTGAAGGCGTTTCTGAGGGTCCTCTCAGAACCGAGATCAAGCGGCCTGTCTTATTTAATCTCTTCTTACCCTCACTGGGTAGATGGCATTATTTCTGTTTTGCAGAAAACAATAGTCAGCTAACCTGATAGCACTCGCTGTGTGCCGGGCACTGTTTAAACTCTGTAAAATATCTCATTCCACCTGCCCAGCCGCCCGGTGAGGTGGGTGCACATGTCACCCCTTTTAAAGGATGAGGAGACTGAGGGTGGGCGGTGATCCAAGCTCAACAGTCGGGAAGTGCCGGAACGGGCATTCGAGCTGGCAGGCTGGCAGTCAGACTTGAGCCTGTCATGGCCAAGATCACAGCGCTAACGGGTGGCGGCGCTGAGAGGACACTCGGACCTTCTGAGTCCAAGGCCACTTGACGCCCTGTCCCTACTTGCCTGGTCACTGTCTTGGTCGGGAAGCCCATTTACTGGGGAAACCCCCACCCCCGTGTGGCCTGTGGCCACCTCTGCCAGCCCTGGTCTTCAGCAAGGGCGCCGCAGAGCGGGAGCCGTGGCTGGGAAGGTGGGCAGGCCAGCCCACGTGTGCTCCTTGCCGCGCCTGGGGAAGTGGGGGCCCGGGCATGGCAGAGAGGACCCGGCCAGCCGGGTCTGAGCAGGATGGGGAACCCCTTCCCCCCTCTGTTCCAGGCTGGCGCTGAGGGTGCTGCAGCTGGCCCGGCGGCAGTACTCTCTGCTCCAGGCAGCCGACCTCCTGACCCCCGACATGATCGCCGAGTTTCAGACCCTGCAGCAGCTGGTGCAGGAGGAGAAAACAGGGCCGGGAACAGAGGCCTTGGGAGCTCCGGGCCCAGCTGGGGCGGCAACTCTGGCTCAGGAGCTGTGTTCAGAGTCAAGTGAGTCTCGCCCCTGCCCTGCCTCTGCCTATTGGTGCCGACTCCAAAGTCTAGCTGGTGCCGAGGGTTCGCTGGATCTTTGATGCTGGAACAGGACCCCTGGGATTGTGGGGCACAATGAGGAACCCCAGGAGTCACAACAGAACTGGGGAGCTCAGGACTCCTGCATGTCTCCCATGTCTCTCTCCCCAGATTCTAGAAACGTTCCTTTCTTCTGCTCAGTCCCTGATCTCTCAGCACCCTCCTTCTCCACACCCAGGGTCTCCAGGATACTCTGGCCCTGTGACCCGGACCATGGCAAGGCAGCAGAGTGGCCTCCTGCACAGCCTGGGGGTCTCCCCGGGGCCTGACTGCACCTCAGCCCGGGCGTCTCTGAAGCCCAAGCAGAAGAGAAGGAAGAGGCTGAGCCCCTCAGAGCAAGATGGTCCCCCAGCCCCAAAGCCTGGGACCAAGCGCCAGCACCAGTCCCTCCTGCCCTGCTTGAGAAGGGGGTCCCTGCCTGAGGCTCAGCCTGCATTCGGACCCACCCCCCCCAAAGTGGGGAGGGCCTCCTCTCCCGGCCCCTCCCCTCGCTTCTGCCCAGCCACAGTCATCAAAAGGCGGGTGCCCCTGGGCTCCTCTGCTCTGCAGAACTGCTCCACCCCTCTGGCCCTGCCTGCTCGGGACCTCAACACCACCTTCGATCTCTCCGAGGAGCCTCTCTCAAAGCTGGATTTCCACGAGCGCACTGGCTGGGAAAACGTCCTCCAGAACAGGCTGGACCAGCCCTTCATCCCCAGGTGGGCCCCCTTCCTGCCTTCCTCCCCGCCGGGGGTCAGGGGTCAGGGGTCAGGGAGGGACAGAGACGCTGCCTGGAGGAGTCGCAGCTCTTGGAGCCTAGACACGAGCTGTCTCTTTCCCTTCGGGCGGATCAGGTCGCTCCCCAGGCCCGGGAGGGCCGGGCATGCGGTTCCGTGGAGCCATTGCTGCTCTCGGGGGCCCTGCCTTGTCTCTCTACCTCCAGGCCGCCAGCACTGGGCTGGTTTGTGGCATGCCCGTGAGGAGCTGCAAATGGGACTCTGACTTGGGGAAGGTCAGCAGGGAGCAGGATTCAGGAGGGCCGTCCAGCCCTCCCTGTTCCTCTGCATCGCTGGGGTCCTTTGCTCCGATTAAGGTTCCGTGTCCCAGTGAGAAAGAGCTCTATCCGCCACTGCTGCCCTCAGGTGTCACCCTCCAGCCTAGCATCCGGAACGGGGATGGGGGTCCTCAGAAAACTCTATTCGCCATTTCTCAGTGAGAAGATGAAGCTCTTACCCCACCTTCCACCCACGTGTGTCTGGTCAGGGGAACAGCAACCATCTCAGGAAAGCCCAAGGCCAAGAACAAGGGGCAGACTGACCTGGACTTGTGAGGCCGAGGGCGGCAGGCTGCCCACCACACCCCACTTCTCCTGCAGCCCGAACCACCTCTCAGTAACCAGCGCCAAGCGGGCAGGTGGAAGGGGAAACTGAACTCCGGTTCCCTGGACGCACTGAAAACTGACACCTGGGTGTTCTCCCAGAACGGGCCCGTCACTCAGCTGTCAGCTCAGGCCAAGTGAGGCAGGAGAAGAATCACCTCTTAGCAGGGAGAAGTCCCAGAGGCCATCTCGTCTAACCTCCCACTGCCCGAGCCGGGGCTGGAGGGAGGAGGCGCTGGCACCATTTTCGGGTTCGCTCCTGACCTGCCTCCCTCCGTCTTTCTTTCCCCCACAGTGGACCTGTGCCCCTGTTCACCGTGAAGGGCCCGAAGCCGGCATCTTCCTTCCCTAAGACCTCAGCTTGCAAGAAGAGGCGAGTTGTGAGGTGAGGTTAGGGGGCTGTAGGGGGACAGTGGATGCCTGGGCCCATTGCAGGCCCCCGAATATCCCTAGACCCCTTGGAGCCGGTAGCGGTCTCGAGCCCTGTGAGCAAGGCCAGCGTCGCTGGTCCGACTGAGGTTCCCTGGTCCTTGCTAGTAGAGAATTATGCTAGAGGTGAAGGGTATCTATCTCCCTTCTTTGGTTAAAGGTCAAAGGACCCCCTTCAGGAGGGAGACAGTCAGTGTTCACTGGTTAATCCAGGGAAAGACCTACCCACCCCCTCACCCCCACTTCCCTCCTGAGCCCCACGAAACTCCCTGCCCCCACCCCTCCCACCCTCAGATCTGGCCTTGTAAGTACTCATTGGTGCTGGAGGCTGGGGGGTCTGGGTCCACCTACTCCCGCCTGTAGCCCAGGGGCACAGCTGTGACCTTACCACCTTCTGCCTTTCCTCAGTTCCTCAGTCTCCCGCCACAGCCGCATCGCCCGCCTCCCCAGCAGCACCTTGAAGAGGTCAGCCGAGGCCCTTGCAACCCCAGGTGACCGGCATTGGGGACAGGGATGGTCTGGGCCACCATGACAGGTGAAAAAGGAAGTAGGAAGGGACAAGGTGGGCTGAGACCCGAGGGCCTGGGGTGTTGCCAAGCATCTCAGGGGCCCTGATGAGAGATGGAAGACGGGATGGAGGAGAACGGTGGGGCAGAGCCTCACCCCCGCCCCCTCCCACTGGCCTGCAGAGCTGCCCTTCAGTGCCCACGGCTCCGGTGGCAACCTGAGGAGCCAGAAGGAACTGACGAGGGTCAGGGGAGTGCTGTCAACCGGGAACTGCGTCACCAAGGTGTCCTGACTGCTGTCCCCTCTTGGCTCCTGGAGCAGCCTGCATCAGGAGCCCCGGCCTGCCCTCCTCAGCGTGGAGCAATTAATGCCAACACCGTCTTCCTTTGTAACACTTGTCCGCCGGGCATTCATTCCGCTACTCGCCCTCTTTGTTAACCTCTTGTTACACTCAGCTTCTCAGCGTGTATATATACAGTAGGGAGTGTTAATGTGTTGCTATTTTAACGGGTGCTGCCGTCCATCGTTCCCCCCGGCTTATAACACCCTCCCAGCAGGCAGGGGGCTGGGGGCTGTGTTCCCGGCCCCCAGTATAACGAAGGGCTCTGTGCGGGGATGACAGTGGAGGAGGGTGAGGATGAGGAGAGGGCCCTCCCTGGTTGTTGAGACAGGGACATCTTCAGCCCCATCCCCCCAGCCTGAGCAGAAGCCGCGGTCCTGGTGGTGATGCAGATGATGGTGGTGCCTTGATGTCCAAACGGAGAGGGACTCATTGTTTGTGCTCTATTGTACACAGGGTGCACACTCAGTGTAAAAAGAAGTGTGAAGAAGAAAGAGAAATCCAGCCTTAATCCTACCACCTAGATAGAAAAGCTGTGAACACTTGGGTTGATATCCTCTGATCCTTTATTTCTGTGTATGTACATGTAGATACGGATATATATTTTTATTACAATAACTGGTAACCCATCTCTGTCCATGGTGTGTGTTTCTCCTTGTGCGCCCGGGTGGGACGGCAGTCCGCCTTCCCTTTCTCACCATCACACTCTGAGACCTCAGGACACTGCTGAGGGTCGAACGCATTTCCCTCTGCCTCTCCCGCAGCCTCAGGTCTGTCTTCCCATGGCGTGGGCATGGGTCACAGAGTCCCGCGGTCTGTCGGGGTTAGGGTTAGTGGTCCTCAGGTCTCCGATGAGGCTCCAGGCTAAGCCCCGACAGGCTTACCGAGGCCGACCTTTCTCCCACTTGCCACCTCTGTTGGTGGCTTTCCTCCCCACTCACTTGAGCGGTGACAGTGCAGCACGATTTTACCTCTGTCCAGGAAGACGTGGCCGCCTGAGTGCGTGAACGGTGCAAACCAAATGACGGAAGTCTGCGGCAACTCACTTCCGAAAGCAAACATACCGGAGATATTTAGCACATCGGGAGAGGTGTGTAAACAGTGCTGCTAATTTCAAATGAGGCCTCGCTGTTCTGCAGGAGCAGCCTCTCCCCGCTCGGTTTTGACAGCTCTTTGGAGGCGTGGAGAGGATGCAAAGCAGAGCCCTGAGCTCTCACCAGCTGCGGGCATCTTCACAGAAGTTCGGGATCCTGTGAGGTCTAATGAGGAAGCGGTCTCAAGAAGTCAAACAAGACGTGCCCAGGGTTAGACAGCAAGTGGCAGTGTCGGGACTCGAACCGAGGTCTAGTCTTCTGCATGGCACCCAGCTGCTTCCCTTAAGAAGTGAACAGACATCCTTTCTTTCTGCATGCCTGGGGTTTCCTCCTCTCCAATTAGTCTTAATGAGGTTTTTTCCCCTGTGTACCGTGATTCCCACGGAAGCAGTCACAGCTTTACATCTGTGGCCCCCAGCAGCCTGGCGTGGTACCGTGACCCAAGGAGGCCTTGCTGAGTGCCGGTTGGATTCAAATTGAATAACTTCCCCTTTCCTGGGGCCCTCACATATATTACCTCATTTGATCATCACCATCGCCCCTGCAGGTGCAGAGGCAGCAGGCACAGGGCGAGGCAGCTGGCAACTAGGGCCGGGGGGCAAGCTTTGCACAAGAGGGTCCATTGCATGAGGCAGAATTCACTTGAGCTGGGGCAGCTCACACAAGGGGAAGAGGTCAGTCCAGACCAGGATGTTCTGCAGACGGTCATTCGCTCAGCAAACATTCGTGGCTCCGTGGTGCAAAATGTGCTCTCGGGTGACCCATTAAATGCACGAAGACTCTGCCAATGGAGTTAAACATGTGTGGCTCCCGCCCTCAATCACAGGAGGTTGGGCTGAGAGTGCCCGCTGGCCAGAAGGCAGCCTGGCTGGTCCCCGTTCCCTGGGAGCTGGCAGGGGCTGAGGCGGGCATGAGCTGACAGCTCTCAGCTGACCTCTGTGGGCGGGGGCAGGGGTCTGAGATGGGATTGTTCTTACAGAGAGAGAGCCATCTGTAAGATGTGGCAATCGATGGCTCCCCTGTCCACCGCAGGCCCAGCCTGCTCTAAGGTCCCTCTCCCCACTTCCCCCTGCCTCTTCCACCTGGGTGGTCTGTGCCGAGCCCCTAACTCTGCTTCTAGGTGTTTAAAAGTACTGTCTTCCCAGGCCCTTCACACCCACCTCAGGCCCACAGCTCAGGTCTGGACCCCGCTCTAGGGTCCCAACTCCTGCCCCTCACAGAACCAGGCTCAGTGCCTGGGGTTTCAGACCCAGAGAACATGACATGGTCCCTTCATGCAGCCTGGCAGAATAGCACCTGCCCCTGTCACCGGAGTGTAGGTCAACCCCCCATTGGTGTTGGGACCTGTCAAGGGGAGGGGACTGGGCTTTCTCCTCTGGGCCTCCTCACCCCCAGTTGTCAGCTTGACCCCACAGGGGACCTCGTCACCACACTCGGAGCCTCCTCAGCAGCTGCTGACTCAGGAGCCCTGCCTTCTGGACCTCTGCCCCTTTGTCCCCAGGAATGTTCCTTTGGCTCTTGGTTAAGTTTGGGGGGGATCCTGGTTCCCGGACAAAATCTAGTTCAGGGCAGTCTTCCCCTCCTCCATGGTTTTTTTGTGTGTGTGGAGAGGGCCCCAGGAGCGTTTGGGATGGAGGTTTTGGGGCTAGGAGGGCAGAAGTCACCCCGGGGGTGGGGGCCTGGAGACTAGCTGTGTTGGCCAGCTCTCCCACTGCCCTCCCACCACCATTTCCTGGTTCAGCCTGTCCATTTGGAGGACCACTGAATTGGAAATAACAGGCTGCCCGCCAGCCCCGTCCTCCCGCCAGGGACACATCTGGTCCCCGCCTCTCACCCTCCCAGAGGGACGCAGTCAGGCAGGGAGATGGAGGGGAGCGGGGAGCAGAGCAGATCTGGGAAAGCAATTAAAAATCGGGTCTCAGGGCGAGAGGCGGAGGGGTGGGGGGAGGCTGGAGCGGGGCCCAGGCTGGTGGGGGAAGAAGAGGGGAAAGAGAGAGCCTGAGCTTATCGGCCCCAGAGAAGCAGCCTGGCACACGGGTCTGTAGAGGTGACTACGTGCTGGGACGGGACAGGGAAGCGGAAGGGGGAGGAAACTGGGGGTTCAGCCAGGAACCCTTTTGCAACCATAGAAGTGTGGCACTTCTAACCGGCAGAGGCTGGCCGGCCGGGCACGGGCTGGGGCAGCGGAGCCCATCCCACCTGGGGCAGCTGTCCTCCAGCTGGTAGGAGACAACCCTGCCCCCAAGGAGCATCCTGCTGACAGTGACCCACGGGCTCTCTCACCAGGGAGTTCCGTCCGAGGGGCAGCAGTGGCCCCTGTCCCGGGGGTGCCTTGGTCTGAAGGGGTAAACAGACCTTATCCTTACAGTGGTCCCAGTCTGATGAAACATAGGTCCCAGTACCGGGAAGCCCCTGTCCACGGAATGAGGTGTTGGAGAGACAGACCCACAGCTGAGGGAGATGATACAGGAAGAGCTCCTCAAACCGGAGGGAGTGCGGGCCTCTAGGGCTGGGGAAAGGCGGGGTGGAGGGGTCAGAGGCGATAAAGCAGGCTGGAAACAGCCTGTACGCTGAGTTCCTCTGGGGCAGTTGGAGATGACTCACATGTGTCCCCTCGCAAGGCCTGAGCCACGAACAACCAGTGGTCTAGGGACAAATGGTGCGGTCTCCCACCCTCTCCTCCATGGCTGCTGCCCCCTGCATCCGGTCCACAATGCCAGGTAACTGCCTACAGGACGTGCAGCCTACACCCTCACCCCCACCCCCAAGGGGCCCAGTGCCCACTCTGGGCCCACCCCATCTCTAATGTGCTAGCTAACTCGGAGACAGGGAACGCACAGTAAGTGTCATTAAATGGGAACTACGATTCGTCAAGCGCCTGCCGCATCCGGCTTCCACTGACTTTATCCTCGTAGCTACCTTGTAAGTATGGCTAGCCCCCAATTTATAAATGTGGAAATGGGGACTCAAGAGAAGGTTCCTGGAGTTGGCCAAGGCCATACAGCCTTCGAGTGGCCACAGCCTCTCTTTCCCCCAGAGGGCATTGCTGTGGTGGTCAGAGGCAACCCCAGAAAATAAAGGGGTGATGCCTCGGGGTGATACCAACTTGGGTTTGGACAAGTCTGCCTACACCTGAGTCTGGTGTTCTCCCTGCCTCCCAATGGCTGTGGCCCCCCCACGGCAGACAGAGCCCGGGCAGTTGAGCACTGCCATCTAGTGGCCACAATGGCCTGGCTCCCTTCCTCAGGGACGGGTCAGGGGATGGACAGACTGAGGGGTGCATGAGGGGTTGACCAAGGAGAGCCATGTTCTCTTCATCCCACCCACTCCTGCTGCGCACCAGGCTGTGCCAGGCATGGAGAGAGGGGTGGGGGCTCAGGCAGAGCCAGCGGGCTGCAGTCGAACGCGAACCAGCCCCTTGAATTGGAGGCTGGCAAAGCTGGAAAACGCTAGGCACCTCATGGGTGGGCCGAGCCCAGATGCGGTATTGGTCTGTCCGGAGAGACGCTTGGGCCTGTAGGCAGATGGGCATCCTGGCAGGTTCTGACGCAGGGGAGAGGGCACACGGGGTAGGGGGTCATCTTATCTCTACCTCGACTTGAAGTGGGGCACGGCTTGGCGGTAGGCCCTGAGGAGGGGCACCCAGGCATCCTCTCCCCGGCCCACAGCTTTCTGCTGTCTGGTGAAGAAGTGGGCCTGGGGGTTGGCCTGAGGCTTCGGACGTTGAGGCCCGATGGTCAGGGTAGCCGGAGAGGAAGCACTGTGTGGACAGGACCTGAGCCAGGTCAGGGGGATGCAGGTAGCAGTGGAGGCTGAGAGCTCTGTCTGCCCAGGGCAGACACGCATCACTGTGTAACCTGGGGGCGGGGGGAGAGAGAGAGGAAGAGGGAGAGAGGCAGAGGGAGAGAGGGAGAGGGAGAGAGGGAGAGGACATAATTGTTAACAGTAGGGCTCGGTAAAACCAATGCACACAGAGGAAAACCATGTAGCCGTGAAAATGATGATGTAAACAAATATTTATTGCTGTGGAAAGATGTTCACAACATACTGTTGAGTGAAAAAAAGCAAATTACAAAATAATCTGAGCAGCACGAACTCCCTTGTGAAAACATGAATTTATACGTGGGGGGGGAATCTCCAGGTGGCCAAATTAGGGCCAATTCAATTTTGCGTGTGTGCGTATCTGGGTTTCCTGCCTTTTCTACAAGGAATGCACAATACAAATGCCGTGAGTTGGGCGCATGGCCACGACCGAGCCCGTCTCCCGTGCTGGTTCTCTGTGTGGGCATCCTCAGGGGAGGTCTGGGTGCGGGGATGGGTCTGAGAGCCACATGGGGGTCGAAGATGGAGCAAGAGGCCTGGGTCTGTGCTGGGGGCCCAGGGAGGGGACTGGAGGGAGTGAGGGTGGAGCCTCCACCTGCTGCTGCTGAAACGCGCCTGTGTCTCACACACACACGCAGGTACAAGTCCCTGGGCGTCACTGACGGACGAGCACTCATTGAATCTGTTCCCCCCGCAGGGCTGCTTGGTACCTCGACTAGACTTCACTCGAACAAGAATCAGAGACCGCGCACTGGGACTTGCCTGGAAGCTGGAAAGGCAGTCACTGCTGGCCATGGAGAGGAGAGCTGGGACAAGGTTTTGTCCTCAGTTTTGCTCTTCTTTTAATGAGCTTTGTCCTTCCCCAGCCACTCCACCCACAACAGGACCAACAGTCACTGAGCACCCCGTCTTCAGGATTCCCTCCCCATGAAATGGCTTAGGCTCTGGGGTCACAAGTGGCTAAGAGTTAGAGACTCTTACCTCCTCTATCTGTGCTGAGACTTACAGGGGAAACCCCATAATATGCCCAGATGAAAAGCACCTTCTCCAGCACGGGGTAAGGGCATTGCCTGGGCTGGAGCTCAGGGGCCTCGGAGAGCCAGGGAGGGGGAAGCAGCCAGGCCTTGTCTGCAGGCTGGAGACGGGGACAGTGCTGGGCTGGCTGCCCCCCAGGGCCTTCCCCTCGTGCCCACTGAATGACTCACCTTGGCACAGATACAATGGCCGGGGGTGGGCACCGAGCCTGCCCCCCACTGTACTCCAGCCCCCATCAGATGCTTTCTGAGAAGCTCTTTGAGCGGGGGGCTTGGGCCGTACCCCTCCTAACAGCCTGACATCCTGGAATGAAAACAGCACAGCCCCCTGGGGGCCGCCCACACTGTGTGGCGCCCTCACCGGCAGTGGAGAACAAGGCTCCATTCAGCGAGTGCCCGGGAAAAGGGATCAGAGGCCCAGGCATGGGCAGGGGGCAGAGTAGGGGTGGGGAGAGGAAGGCTGCCCCTTCCCAGAAGTCCATGGACACAGATGGCTGGGGGTCCTGGTCTGGGCACTGACCCTTCAGGGCCGGAGTAAAAGGAAAGGATTGGCTTTGAAGTCTCAAGGAGCAACAGGGTGCAGGCCCCAGAGTGCAGAACCCAGTTTGGAAACAAGGTTCATGGGTTCCCAAACCCACCCATCCCCAGAGGCCTTTCCCGTCTTCTCAACCTAATTTGTGGGAACTCGAAGGAGATAAATCTCCAGTGTGAGAATGAGGTGAGGGTGGCCAGGGAAACAGGGTACTGCAGAAACAAAATTGGGAGAAGGGACAGCCAGCTCATTCATAACTGCTTTGTGGGGCTGTCAAGCCTTGGGCTCCGGGAGGGGTGCAGGGAGGCTGGGTATGGAAGGGTGAGCCCAGTGTGGCTGAGGCAGGGGCCTCAGAGCGGTCCAGGGACAGTGCCAGAGAGTGCGGGGCCTGCCACCTCCCACCCGACCAAGTTCCTTTAGTCATCGCCTCGCTGCTAAAGGCCTGAATCCACGCAGCAGACGAAGGGCTAGAGTCTGTTCCCGCCTGCAGCCCCAGAACTCCAGGGAGGAGGAGAAAGCAGGAATGCGGGTGCTGTGTTCAGAGGGAAGGGCTCCAGCAATCTATCAGGAACGGGGCTCGGCAGGAAACCACAACATCGGCTGTTCCTTAAGGCTCTGGGACCGTTTTGTTCTCTGTCAAATGCCCAGCACCTGGCAGGACAAGGGCTGACTGATGGGAGACCTGGGGTATGGGACCTAACAGTTAGAAGGCAGGTCACAGGTCACCTGGTCCAGCCCTTTCTTTCTTAAAGAAAAAAAAAATATTTATTTATTTATATTATTTTAGAGAGAAGAGAAGGGAGAGGAGGAAGAGACAGAAAGAGGGAAACATCACCAGTTGCCTCTCTCATGCTCCCTGACCAAGGACTGAACCGGCAGCCCAGGCATGTGCCCTGACCGGGAGTCAAAGTAGCAACCTTTGGCTTTGTCAGATGATTCCCAACCAACTGAGCCACACCAGTCAGGGCTCCAGCCCTTTCGGGACCCCCCTTCCTAGAGAGAGGGTCTCCTGGGCCAGTGATCGGGCCTCAGCCCCAGCATCCGGCCCCAGACACTGCCCACCAGCACCTCCGTCTGTGGCCAGACTGGCGCTGGCACCCGAGGAGGCCCTGCCTCTGGGCACAATGACCTCAGTGGGGTGAGAGGCGCTCTCCCCGTGGCTGGGCTGCAGCCCAGTCCCACCCCCTCAGGCTATGCCAGGGGGTGTTTCCAGGGGCACTCCAGGCAGTGTCGGGCCGGCCCACTCCTCCATAAAGCCCTCACGCCCCAGGAGCCAGCAGAGCTCAGCCAGGATGGAGAGGAAAAGGGTCACCTTGGCCGCCCGCCGCTCCTATGTTTCCTCCTTCGAGACGGCGGCGGGGGGCCTGAGTCCCAGCCGCCGCCTGGGCCTGGGTCCCGGCTTCCGCCTCTCCCTGGCTCGAATGCCACCCCCACTCCCAGCCAGGGTGGACTTCTCCCTCGCCGGGGCACTCAATGCTGGCTTCAAGGAGACGCGGGCCAGTGAGCGGGCGGAGATGATGGAGCTGAATGACCGCTTCGCCAGCTACATCGAGAAGGTGCGCTTCCTGGAGCAGCAGAACAAGGCGCTGGCCGCGGAGCTGAACCAGCTGCGGGCCAAGGAGCCCACCAAGCTGGCTGACGTCTACCAGGCTGAGCTGCGGGAGCTGCGGCTGCGGCTCGATCACCTCACCGCCAGCAGCACCCGGCTGGAGGTCGAGAGGGACAATCTGGCGCAGGACCTGGGCACCCTGAGGCAGAAGTAAGGGCCTGGGATGGGGCCTGTGGAGCAGGGAGGACTGGGCCCCCAAGAGGAAGTGCCCACAGGCCTGCAGGGCATCGTCGGGCTCGGGGGACCCTGCCTCCCTGCTCACTGGTTTCCACACCTATGGGAAGGGAGGGCTGTCCCTGCGGCCCCCCCCCCAATGTTAGGAGGGGCTGGGAGAAGGCCCAGAGTCTCAGGGATCTGTGTTCCAAAGACCTTCTGCCAGGAGGAAAGGGTACTCTCCGCACCTCCCCACTGGGAAAGCCTGGGCCAGAGCAGCCAGGGACCCCAGCAGAGAGGGTCTGTGTGTTTTATTCACGGTGGGGCCCTGTGACCGTGGGCAGGGAGCTCACCTACTCTGAGCCTAGGTCTGTATACGGAGGAATTGGAAGGGGAGTCTGGTGTACACTGGGAGGCCTGGGGAGTGGAGGGAAGAGCAGGACATCCTGGTTTCAAAGCACAGGTGACTCTGTCTATCACCAGCTTCTGCTCCCAGACTAGACACGTCAGCTTGCAAAGCTGTGAAGCAGAGATCTTAATAAAACCCATTTCCAAAGGCCAGAGGAAATCCCGGGGCCTGGTGCTTTGCTGAGCCAGCTGGGCACGCGCCCTCGGGTGCAGGAGGGTGTGTGTGTGCAGGTAGCAGTGAATGCACGTTGGCGGAAGCACCTGTGTGAGCAGGAGGCTACAGCGACCCTGATAAGGCAGCTTAGTAAGGAGTCAAAACAAAGGCGGGCATCACCCTGCTGGCCAGGTCTCTCCTCCCGCCCCTCCCCTCCGTTAGTCCCGGGTCCCGGTGGGAGGAGTCTCTCTGGCAGCCACCTCCGGGGAGACTGGGACAGGGCTGCAAGGGTCCCGAGAAGAGCACAGGCCCAGGAGTGTGTTCCCCGACCCCAGGCTCCAGGACGAAACCAACCTGAGGCTGGAGGCCGAGAACAACCTCGCCGCCTATCGACAGGTCAGGGGGATGGAGGGGTGGGGGGATGTGGGGGAGGGGTGATAGCAGTCCACCCAAACACAGCCCCCAAGACCAGCCCTCCCACGTGGTGTGCTGCACCCCCAGCCCTAGAAGGGGGGACCAGAAGAGTCTAGGGAGAGGAAGAGTCTGGTGCGGGAGTGACCCCTTGCCTCCTTCCCGCCGTAGGAGGCAGATGAGGCCGCCCTGGCCCGGCTGGACCTGGAGAGGAAGATCGAGTCTCTGGAGGAGGAAATCCGGTTCCTGAGGAAGGTCCACGAGGAGGTAAAGCCGGAACAGAGGGAGGGAAGGCAGCGCTGAGCCTGGAACAGGGAGGGAGAGACTGAAAGCGGGGAGAGAGAGAGAGAGAGAGAGAGAGAGAGAGAGAGACTGAGTGAGGCAGAGGCAGAGAGACTTCACGTAATGAACTCCACGAAACCTGTCGCCTCCCTTCTCCTCTCGACGGCCTCGTCAGATAGGAAACCGTTCCGTGTTACCCCTGTTCATGGGGGCTGCTGACGCCCGGAGAGGTCCAAGAGCTGGCCAAAGTCACACACTTAGTCTCTCTGACCCCTTGCGTTCTGCCATCTGTCTCCTCTTAACTGAGAACCACTCACAACGAGGAAGATCCCATGAGCTCTGACCTCAGGTCATGGACTCAGCATATGTGACCCCATGGCACCTGGGAATCCACAGGCACACCCACACACTGGGACTCAGACGCCCCCTCGTAATGACACAGGCACACTTCCAGTGTCTGGCAGCCAGGCAGAAGAGGGCATGATGTTATGGGCAACCCACTACAGCCTTGGCTCTGAGCCCTGTTATCCCTTTTCATGCCCCGGTCAGGAGGTTCGGGAGCTCCAGGAGCAGCTGGCCCGGCAGCAGGTCCACGTGGAGCTGGATGTGGCCAAGCCGGACCTCACAGCGGCCCTGCGAGAGATCCGCACCCAGTATGAGGCAGTGGCGTCCAGCAACATGCACGAGGCAGAGGAGTGGTACCGGTCCAAGGTAGCCCTGTGGGCCAGCCTGCCTCCTCCAGGCAGCCCTCCTGGCTCCATACAAGAGAATCAGGAAAGGAGTGGGAAGGAAGCTGGGAGAGGATCCTCTCTGGGTGGCTGACACCCATGAGAGCAGTGAGGTGACTTGCCCAGAGAAACACAGACAATATTACTTCCAATAAGAACTTATTGCTGCTATTATTATTATTACTACTACTAATAATAATACTGCTATACTAGACAGCACTGTTGTGTGCCAGGCCTTGTGCTCTGCGTAGATTTTCTTACTATGAAGCAGGCACTATTCTTTGATAGATGAGAGAATCGAAGTCCAGAGAGGTTAACTAATTTGCTCAGTCACACAGCTTCTCAGTGGTCAAGCTAGATTTCCAACCCTAGCCATCTCACTGGGCAGCCTTTTTCTTGCTGCCTCTGCCATCCGTGTTCTGGGTTATTGGGCATCTACTGCATGTCAGGCACTGCCCAGGCGACAGAGACATGTCTGACCAGGAAGATGTGATGGACACCCAAATATGGTGTCCGAAGACACAGCAGTGGCTTCTGTGTCCCCTATCCATGGGTCACTGTTGCTGGGAGTAATCCCACCCAGGGCCACTGTCCCGGGTGACCTGGACCCCAACCCTGGTGTCCTGCCCACCCCCCTGACTTCCGAGAGGCCACCCCTTCCCACGCAGCTCCCCATGTGCCGCTGCACTGCCCCTCAGCATAGGGCCCTCTCCCCATTTATTAATAGTTTGCGGACCTGACAGACGCCGCTGCCCGCAACGCGGAGCTGCTCCGCCAGGCCAAGCACGAGGCCAATGACTACCGACGCCAGCTGCAGGCTCTGACCTGCGACCTGGAGTCCCTGCGGGGCACGGTGAGCACCTGGCGGTGGGGATGGCCAGCGTGGGGAGGGAACAGGCCATCACAGGGAGTGCTGCAGGAGAAGGGCCCAGAGCGACCCCAGGACTGAGGGCGGGGACTCAAAGCACCCTTGAGAAGGTCCGGTCCCAGGGCGTGAAGGCGCCTCCAGGGACAGACTCGCTCCACCCTGCAGAACGAGTCCCTGGAGAGGCAGATGCGGGAGCAGGAGGAGCGCCATGCGCGGGAGGCTGCGAGTTATCAGGAGGCCCTGGCCCGGCTGGAGGAGGAGGGGCAGACCCTCAAGGACGAGATGGCCCATCACCTGCAAGAGTACCAGGACCTGCTCAACATCAAGCTGGCGCTGGACATCGAGATCGCCACCTACAGGAAGCTGCTGGAGGGCGAGGAGAACCGGTGAGCCCTGACTGCAGTGCTAGGGAATCCGCCCTGACGCTCCTCCCTAGCGTGGCTTTGTCCCCTTAAGGGACTTATTCAGCCTGTGTCCAACCCCCCCACTATCCCAGGGCCCAGCACAGTGCTCGCCTAACACTCAGTAGGTATTCAACGAATGTTTGATGGATGAATGAATGAATGAATGAATGAATGGATTCAATTCAACCAATGCTGATTAGGTTGCAGGGCAAGGACTTGGGTCGCCTCCCCTAACCTGAAAGCCTCATCCCCCACCACCCCAACAAAATTGGACTTCTTTTCCCCAGACCTCTCTTCTCCGCCTCCTTAGAACTTTCTTTGCCACTCTCCCCTCCCCTCGGCCATCTTCCAAGCCCAGACTTCCCATCCGATGGGCACGCTCCTTGCGTGCTCTTGGAGCTCCTCACGAGAACCCCATGCCAGGACCTGGCCTGGGATGTCCCTGGGCAGGCAGGTCACCCGCTCGCTCTGCTGTCTTTCAGCATCACCATTCCTGTGCAGACCTTCTCCAACCTGCAGATCCGAGGTCAGTAGAGCTGGGCCGTGTGCCCAGGGTGCTGGGTTCCTTCCCTCAGGCCAGGGGCTGAGAACCTGGGCCAAAAGGGTCTGGGGCTCTCCTTGAGGGCTTTCCTGATTCACCGCAGAGCTTCTGGCCAGACGACACCGTCCCGGGCCGTTTCAGGTGGGGCTCACAGCCACTCCTGCCCCGCTCGGCCCTGTGGCCCTCTCCTATCCCTGTACCCCGTGCCGCTACTGAATTGGATGAGCGTCTCAACCTGCCCACAGATCCCTGAGCAAGTTCTGCTCACCCGAGTGTTTTATGTTTTTTTTTTTAACTGCTTGTCACTGCAGGGGGCAAAAGCACCAAAGAAGGGGAAGGTCACAAGGTCACAAGACATCTCAAAAGCCTCACAGTACAAGTTATACCAATTCAGGATCACCAGATTGTAAACGGAGCCCCGACGGCTCTCGGTTAGCTGCCCGCCTCGCAGACACGGGGCTTGTCTCCGCCTGGCAGGGAGGGAGCCTCCCAGGTCGACGTTCCCCGCCCTCTCGGGCTCTGCCCTCCCGGGTTTCCCTAACAGGCCAGCCTGTGCCTTCCCCTAGCACCCTTGGAGCCCCGCCCGGGAGGGACCTGGCGCAGGGGTGGACGTGGGTTCAACGAGCAGAGCTGGCCGGCGTTTGGGGGTTACGTCCTCCGGTGCGCATGTGCCATGCTGTGGGGCCTCGGGCGAACGCCAGCCTCCGCCTCACCCCTTCCCCGTCACCGAGAGGACCCCTAAGGTCTCGCTGAGCCCAGTGGCCAGGCTCTCTGCTTGCTACATCCGTCCCCGAGGCTCTGTGGCTCGGCTTGATGCTGATTCAGCCCAGAGGATTATTTCCCCTCAGACTGCTGCTCTCAGAGTGAATAAACTTTTACATTCCCTGCTCTTAATTTTAAATATTAGTGATGTTGACATGTTATATTTTTCTCTCTGAGGGGGGGATAAACTAAATTACTTCTTACTTGTATGTGGCCCTGAGATGATTATCAGCTCTTCTTCTGGCCTAGAAATTCAGGAATACTAGATGTGTGTGTCCCGGGGCTTAGTTCAGCCTCAGACGGGTTAACCAGGGGGCAGCCACAGGCAATGCTGCTGAGCCCCAGACGGTGAAGGGTCACTAAGGCCCAGAGAAGCAGCAGGGAGAAGTAGGAAAGGGGAAGGGGGGACAGGAAAGGGACGCACATGTGTACTGAGCCAATCATTTCACATACGTTATTTCAGTTAACTAACTCCTCACTCCCACCTAGAGCAGTAGGTCCCAGCACCCCCATTTTGCAGAGGAGGAAACTGAGGCTGAGAGAGGTAAATGGACTGGCCCACAGTCATGTGGCTGGTTAGTGGCTGAGCTGGGACTCGAATTTGGGCCTGCCTGATTTCAAAGCTCATGGGCTCCTCCCTCGGCGGAGTGCTGGGTTGTCAGAAAGCTAGGCGCCGGGCAAGGGCTTGCAGAGGGACCGAAATGCAGCCAGGCCAGGAGAGCAACAGGGTGGTGGGCAGAGTAGCCAGGACGTGCCCAACACAGTGGGGACTTGGGATTGCCAGCTCCTCTCCCTGCCCGGTTGAGTGGGCATTCCCACTCATGATCTGGATGTGACGGGGAGCCAGGGTGGCAGAGGACGCCCAGTGCCCACAGAGCCCACAGAAGGCCTCCTCTCCTCACTCCCGCAGAAACTAGCCTGGACACCAAGTCCATGTCCGAGGGCCACCTCAAAAGGAACATCGTGGTGAAGACCGTGGAGATGCGGGACGGAGAGGTGAGCAGAGGGGACCCGAGATTCCGGCCCCGTCAGGGTCCACCTGCCCCCAGGGTTTCTTGGGGCCAGGCTCGGGAGTAAAGCCTGAGCTGGCACATAGGAGGTTCTTGATCGCTCCCCAGGGAGGCTCTGGAAGAGGGGAAGGAACCCGGATGTCAGTCAGTTCCTCTGCCCCTCCACTGACAGTTTAAGGGGAGTCTGGGTGCCCGGGCCACGGGATGGGGTCCTCACTCGGGCTTTCCCGCTTTCTATCTCGGCTTAGGCAACCCCAATGCCAGGCCTGGGCAGGGAGGGGAAATGTAAAGTTAGAAGTTTTCACTCCCAGCTTTCCACTCCCAGCTTGGTTACGGGAACCTGCCAGAGGAATGGGAAAAGCGGATCCGGCATAACCCATTCCCCATCACACCAGCCACAGTGCTGGCTCACTTTCCCTCGGCAGTGCACCCTGTGCCAGGCATGGTGCTAGACGATCTACCGGGGTGATCTCTTTCCCCCTGACTGCAGGAGAGAGTTCTCGTTACTTTCTTTGAAAACAAAGACCCAGGGAGGCTGGGCACTTGCCCAAGGTCACAGAGCCCGGCAGTGGTGGACCCCGGGCCTGTGTGAGCTCCTAACTGTGGCACTGTGCAACTTCTCTGCCCCTTGCAGGTCATTAAGGAGTCCAAGCAGGAGCACAAGGATGTGATGTGAGGCAGGAACCACTTGATGGCCCCTGCCCCAAAGTGGGAGGAGCCTTCAGTAAGAGACAGGATACTTGCCCCTCCTCTGATAGCTAACTCCCCAGACCTGAGTCCTGCCCCCTCACCGAAGCTGCTCCCCTCCCCACTACGGCTCCCTGCCAGCTTTTGCCCTAGGACCCATCAGCACTAGGCCTGACAGGCGGCACCCAGCCCACTCCCAGCCACTCACCCCACGGGGGCAGCCTGGAGGGGCACGGCCAAAACTCGCGCTAGAATTAGGAGGGAAGAGAGAAGTTGGGGAGGGCCTGGAGACCTAATAAATCACCCTCCATATCCTAATCCCAGTTGCCATGGCAACTGTTGCCAGCGCTGGAGGTCTCTGGGCTATCTGGGAAGTGGGTCTTTGAGTTTCCTCAGGCTGCTGGAAGAAAACCAACACTCTGAGACAGGAAGAGGAAGTCCCCGCAGGCAAGGCAGCGCTGGCCAGAGGCTCATCTTAATCTAGAGGGACCCTGGCCAGTGTGCGAGTCTGCAGGGGTATCCTGCCGCCTGGAGTCCTCAGCAGACAGAATGCCTGGCCTGCCCAGATTCCAGAGGGGCCACCTGAGTGATGACTCAAAGTCTCAGCCCCACAGAGCTGCCATGTGGGCAGGTGGGAGCTCGATTCTCAGCACTAGGGGATCTCAGTAGGAGTGAAGAGGGAAGAGGTGCTGGGAAGGAGTAAGGGGGGCTGCCTGACCCCTCGGTGTCAGTACAGAGAGGTCAAGCCCAGGAGGACTTCCCGCATGTGGCTGCAGGGATGGGGGGCAGCAGGTAGAGATGGTGGAGGCGGCAGTGGGACGATGCCAGATATCAGAGTTGGGCTTGTGCGTGACCAGTCACACTTGGCCTCTGGGTCATGGGAACCAAGGAAGTGACTCATCCTCTTGAAGATACTGAAACAAGAGAAAAAGGGGCTGCTGTCCCCAGGGGTGGGGCACACTTTGTCCTGCTTCTGAAGGCCCCTTCCTTGCTGCACAATCCCTGGCCGCCCAAGCCTCTGGGCCCCTGCTGCTGCTGCCTTCCACACCCAGCAGAGCCTGCTGGGGGAAGCTGGCCTCCTAGCTCTGCCTCTGTGCACCCTGCCAAGGACCCTGTGTCCCCTCTTACTCAAATACAAAGTGTACCCCAGCGTTTTAGGTAGCACTCCATTCTATAATTTTGGAGATTGAGGCATGAGCAGAGTGAAGCCCCTAGTCCATGTTCCTACAGCCTGGTGGGGGGTGAAGGGTGGGAGACACTTTCTCCCAGAGCGTCTGCTCTGCTTCCCACGGGAGGACTGTAGGGAGCATGGGATTATCTGCACCCAGAAATGGGACTGAGAAGCCTCACTCCAGGGTCCCCCTCTTCCCTCTAAGGCCGAAGGGAGGGAGAAGTGGGAATCCCTCCCTCTTTCCAAGGCTTAGTGCCCTTTCCCTGGCGCTCCCCTGCCACCCGCTGACGCTAACCCTCGGGCACCACCGCTGCCTGTAGGTGCTGAGGCTAATAAAACCACCTGCCGTGACTCCCCAGAGTGGACTCTGATCTGTTCAGGAGAAGCTGGGGCTGGGGGAAGGGGGCGGCAAGTTGCCTTGGAGGAGACCCAACTCGTTTCCTGCCGCTGATCCTCTCCAGAGCTCAACCCTGTCCCCCAGCAGCGAAGACGATGCCACATGACAAATCTCACCTCCGACCTTGCTCTGCCGTAACAGTCCTGGGCCCCCACCCTCCGCCCACCTTTGCTCCAAGCCCCTCTTCTCACTGCATGCATTGGGGCTCACTGTATGCATCCATCTCACTGTGAGCCCCCAGCATGCGCAGTTTCTCAGGAAGTCCCTGGATTTGACTTCCATTGTCCTCAACCATGTCCCCTATTCCAGTCTCCCTTTCCTCCCAAACCTGCTATTTCCACAAGCCAGACCAAGGACAAGGCTCGGAGGAAGGCAGAGGGAACGTATGTGAGCGCCCCTCCTACTCTTTTTCTTCCTTCCTCCCCCTGCCACCCCCCATTCAACCAGCGCCTACTTGGCAATCATCAAAGATGAGAAAATAAAGCACCTCAAACACCATTTAATACCAAACAGGCCGTTTGATGCATATTAGGCTCCTTCTTCCTTCTGTGAGCCACTGAAGTCGGAAGACGTGCACCTGGGCTGCGTCCGCCCTAGCCTCGGTCCCCATCTCCCACCCGCCTCAGGCTTCCCCACTTCTGGGATGAGATCCCAGATGTACCCCAGAAAATGGGGAGCAGGTTGTAACTAACAGATGTGTCCCTACCCCCTTGCCCCACGTCCCAGCCCAGGGTGCCTACCCAGAGGCATCTGGAATCATTGAACAAACGCACTTGAGCACACGGGTGTTCAGAGAGAGCACCTAGGGAGAGAAGGTGGGGCAGCAGCGAAATAAGTAGCAACAACAACGACAAAGGTGAATGATGACGAAGACCGCCGTGACGAGCAGGTACCCCACTAGGGTGAGCTCCAGGGCGGAGCGGACCTCGGGGTCTGAGAATGAGACCTTGTAGTGCCCTCGCGAGGTCACGCCCAGTCGGAACCCAGCGACCCGCACGCCTTGCCGCCAGCAGTAGTAGGTGCCCCTGTCGTCCAGCTGGGCGAAGCGGATGTGCAGGTGATTGCCGTGGTCGATGAACACCCTCATGGACCTGTTGACGCCCTTCAGGTACTGCGTGCGGTAGAAGCCCTGGCGATCCTTGTCCCAGGCCACAGCATGCTCTGGCCGGGCGCCCGGACAGGACACGATGAGTCCGTGGCCCAGCCGCTGCTGGTGGTACTGAATGGGCACCTGGGGCACCCAGGGCCGGCTGCCTGCTTTGGACAGGTAGTTGAAAATGGCCATCACGCCCCTGCGGGCCGTCGTCGCGTTCTGGCAGGGCACCTTGCAGCTCTGAACCAGCAGCTCGGGCGTGTGGGCCTGGGCCTGGGCCTGCAGCTTCCTTGGCACGGCCCGTGACCCGCAGGATACCACGTCTGGCAGAGTCCTGCGGAAGCGCGGGGAGAGGTCCGGGCTCTGCAGGTAGCAGAGGCCAATGCGCCACTGCTCCCCACGCACCCCGCAGCGGTCACAGGGCGTCCACTCCCAGAAGGTGGTGAAGACATGGAGGCTCCCACGGTACTCGTCTGCAAAGGGCTCCTGGCCCAGGTCCCTGAAGGTGGCCACCATTCCCTCACTGCTCTGGATGTCCACGTCGTAGGCATAGAAGTAGTCCCCCTTGCGCGTGCCACAGAAATACAAGCCCGAGTCCTCAGGCTGGGCCCGGAAAACCAACAGGCTGAACATGCGGATGCTGAAGCGGGCCAGCAGGGCACTGCCCGCCCGCACGTGGGCGGCCTCTGTCAGCACTCGCCCATCAAAGTCCGTCAGGACGGTGGTGTGGCTGCTGCCCAGGTGCTTCTGGTAGTACCAGACCACAGCAGGGACCTCCTCGGGCTTACAGTGGCAGGGTAGCTCAAAGCTCATGTCGGCCAGGTAGGCCGCGTTGTCGAACATCAGGAAAGCCGGGCAGGGGGTCCTCAGGAAAATGTCCTCCTTCTCCACGATTTCAAAGGCCTGCAGACTCCCCCAGGCCCACAGGAGCACAGCGGCACGGGCCAGGTTCATGCCAGAAGCAGGGAAGGGCCGGGAGGGCCAAGGTGAAGCCAAGGCACTAAAGGCCTGTGGAACTGGAAACCACCGCCAGGAGAGGCATCTTTATGAGGGAAGGATTAAGCAGCCGAGAAAAGCAGCAACGATCTGTAGGGACAACAGCCGAAGGCAAGGCAGCTTATTCCCAGCTGACGTCCAAGATACCCCTCTAAGGTGACAAGTGGGATCTCCAGGAACAACCATTCTAGAACCTGGCCCTCTCTCCCCTTTCTAGAACACTGGCACTCCCCCAAGAATGGGTCAAGAGAAACTGGAATCGGAAGCAAGGGCCTAGGAGCTGGGCAGGGAAACCCTGCCTCCGGGTTCCCGGCCTCGCCCTGCCTGCCGAGCAAGAGGTCTCCCTTTTGGTTAGCCAGGGGTTGAAGGAAGCCCACTGCCTTCCCCATCTGGCCATTGGAAGGAGCCTGGGAGGCTTCTCAGACCCACACTGATGGCTCAGGGCTTTCCCAGACCCAGCCTGCCCAGGAACTCAGTCCCCAGGAAAGATATTGCCCCTCAAATAAGGTAACATTTGACCCTTTTAAATATCCATTAAATGTCCATTCATTGGTTTTGTGTTGTAAATATTCTTGTTAAGAGCTATGCAGTATCAGGTTCGATTCCTAGTCAGGGTACATGCCTGGGTTGCAGGCCATGGCCCCCAGCAACCGCACATTGATGTTTCTCTCTCTCTTTCTCCCTCCCTTCCCTCTCTAAAAATAAATAAATAAAATATTTTTTAAAAAAAGAGCTATGCAGTATTTGTTTACCGTGGAGGAGGAATGATTTTATTTTTTCCCTTTTTGGGGCGGAGACTGTCACTAGAGTAGCCGGCATTTGGTAGGTCACGTGCCCATCCCTGAGGGTGATGAGCCACGGGCTCGGCAGACCCTAAGGGCAGGAAGCAAAGCTCTTTTGACTTCCTGGGCCCTTGGCCATCCTGCGGATCTACACAGTTCAGAATATCGAGCCACTGAGGGGGTGGAGAAGAGGGGAAGATTCAGTTCCAGCCTTTGCTCTGAAGATTCTTTGAGAAGGGAAGAGGTTTCTTATTACAGTCCTGCAGAGCCCCCAGGGCCATCAACACAAGCCTCCAGTGACCACCTGGGGGCTCTAAAGATAACTGGTCCTACAAATCCACTTGGTACAGCTCCAGCAGCTCTTGTAGGAGCCTCTCCTGCTCCTGGAGCCCTCCAGGCTGCCCCTCCAGACCCGGCTCCCCCTGGCTCAGACCCTCCTTCTCGGGTGCGGCGGTGCCCATGGCCTGCAGCTTCTGAAACAAGCCTCTGCAGCTCCATCTCTCTGCACAGCTCATCAGGCTCAGGTTCAGGGCAAAGCGCCCAGTGCTGGCCAGGCTGCGCAGGATGCCCAGCACCGCCAGCCGGTCAGCCGGCCTCACGTGATCAGCCAGTGCCACCAGCAGCTCCCCGAGGAGTCCAAACCCCACGTCCGTCTGGAAGAGCTGGCCAAGCTTGGGACCTCCGAGCTGCAGCAGGGCCTGATAGCGCTCCGGCCCGCTCCGCAAGTATCGCCGCCAGTCCCGGTAGAACTCTGCTGAGGTTTCTGGATGCAGGGGCATTTTCACCTAGACCACAAAAGAGGAAAACGGAATCTAGAGCTCTTTCAGCTGCTCTGTGACCTCGAGAGTGAGGGGAGCCTGTGGGATTTCATCTTGGCTCAGCTGCTACCGCTCTCTGAGCACTGGGAAGGCTCTGGTCCGTGGGGGTCTCATTTTCAGGTGAGAGAGGGTCGGTCCTAAAGAACCCAGGCCATGATTTGAGGTTTTCAGTTGTACCAGGATTTTCCTACTGATGAATGTGAGAGGAAGCCAGGGTTTACTCTAAGCAGGGCAGAAGGGGTGGATGAAAATCTCAGGAAGAGAGAAAGAACTCAAGGTGAGCATTAAGCATCCCACAGGCTGGGTCTCCCTCCCAACACCAGCACAGGGCCATTGTACTATAAGCCAGAGAACCGGGAGCAACCCAACTCTATCTGTGAATGCAAGTCAAAGGGCCGACAGCCAGGGACCTGCCTCGCACAGCTTCCTGTTTGTTCTGTGCAATCAAACTCACCCTCACCATTTGATGTTGCTTTTCTTTCTGGGACAGAGGCAGAAACCTGCCTCTGTTGGCTTAACGTGAGAAATAAGGAAATGGTATGTGTCGTAAGAAAACAGGACTGGCAGTTTAGGGAGGTGTCCTGCTGGGCCTCACCTACCGGGGAGATGGCAGTGGTTTCGTCCTGGGAGGACGTTCCCTGAGTAGCGTGACAGTTCCAGGTCACGGTCCTCTTTCCTCCTATCTTGTCTTTCCGCTCCAGTGGCTTCAGATGTGATGCCAGGACAATACCCCTGTGGGCAAAGGGCAGGGATTCAGGGATGGATCCAATGTTGTCTGCAGCTGTGGGGTAGCTGGACTTTGCATGATACAGGCCAAACCCGTTGGCAGGTCAGTGTGACAATAATAAAAATAATAACAGCTGCAACAATAGCTCACAGCTTTTAAGCACTCCCCATGCCCCAGACATTGTGCTCAGAAGTCTTCCATGTAATAACTCATTCAATCATAGCAGTGGCTACTCTCTTTCACAGATGAGGGACAGAGGCTTAGAGAGATTCGATGACTTGCACTAGATCACACAGGTCACAGAGGGCAGGACCAGGACTGAGCCCAGAATTGTCCTGCTCTAAAACGTGGGCTCTTATCCGCCACAGTCCACCATAATTGGAGAGCCTGAGAAAAATGACATGAAGCCAACCTGAACTCCTCATAGGAAGCCACCCTCTGCTCCACTGCCCGTAACTTGGCAGCGTTCTCCCGCTGGTACTTCTCATCAGCGGTGAGTGCAGCCTGCAGCTCTTTCTCCAAAGCCTTGAAGTCAATGATGTCATTACTCTCCATGGCCTGTGCCTGGGAAGACAAAGGGAATGGACACAAGTGGAAGGGCAATAACAGGAAGGAGAGGGCACCTGGATTCTTTACTAGCCCACAAAATGACCCAAAACACTCGGGATAACTTGTCACTCATCTTGGGTCGGGGGGAGTGGTTTACAAAACCCTAGTTCTCTATAGAGTTACACAGTGAGGATTCGCTTAAGATTCGTTGTCACTGAAAATAAAATACGAGTCCTGACTTTCAGTATGCAGCCACAACTTTATTTTTTTTTCCCTCTGTCTCTAGAAATATTTTAACATCGGTGCTTTAGATGAGAAAACATTTGGATCTCAGGATTCAGTCCGTCACTTTTCCACACAGCGAGCTGCGCTTGGGCGACCTCTTTAGTTCCGCAGCCTGCGCGTATCTGACGCTGAGGGACCTGTTCATCTATGTGGGCTCCAGTCTTGGCTCTGGCTTTTACGCGCTGTGAGACCCCTTGGAACCTCAGATGCCTGTGCAGCGAGCTAGATGTTGCAGCGGAGTCATCATCAACAGCCCTACGACAGGTCAGCAGGTTGTCTGCCCGCAAGCCTATAGCCCTCCCCCGCCACCCTGACGTGCGTAAGCTGAACACCGAGAAGGGGGCTGGACTGACCAGGAATTGAACTCAGATGTTCTGGTTTCTGTCCTGTTCCGAATAAACAGAACTAACTCTCTTGCCTCCCGACCGTCACCCCAACAACCCTGCCCTTGGTTCCCTTGCTTTCTTCCGGGATTGCCAGATAACTCGGGTACAGAACCGCTCACCCTAGACCAAGGCCAGCGGCTTTGGTTGCCTAGCAACTACTCCACCGCCTTGCCCACGTGATCGGCCTGAAGGCCCCCTTGCAGTGTGGTCGGGAGGCGCCTGATCAGAATCGATCCTCTTCAGGCCTCACTCTCTTTGGAGCAGCCTACGCCTCAGTTGGGGGCCCACAACTCCACCTCGCCGGTACTTGTGTCCGCGGCCGCCACTGCTCCGAGCTGGTCCTCCGGCACAGGGCTGTCCTCCGCTGCAGAAACGCGACAGCGGCGTCTGCGGGGTCCTTCCGGACACCGGGCGCAGGCGGTGCGGCTGCGTGGGGCGGAAAGCGGTCTCCGTTGGCCTACCTGGAGCTTTTGGCTGAGCAGGAGCGAGGTGAGCTGAGTTGACGCGGGTCAACGGCATGGGAAAGTTGCTCTGGTGGAATGGACAATTAAGTAATGTCAGATCTGGGAGAGTCTTTATATACTATTTGCCTTTTTCATTTTACACGTGGGAAAATTGAGGTCTGGAGCGGGAAAGGGAACGAAAGACCCGCCCCCCACCCCTCATTCCAGGATTCCGGGATTCCTTCATTGCTGCCCATCCGTAGAATCCTTTCCTTGGGCTGGGGTTATTCTTTCACTCTTCTGCTAAGCTTCCTCAGTCCTTACTCTGCATTCGTTTGAGAGCCCGCATTATAGCGGGGAGTTGCAGTGAGGTGCGGTACCCAAAGGTACTAGCTTTGTGTGACTGTGGGCGAGTCAGCTATCGTCTCTGCGCGTTGCTGGAGTCATTCATTCACCCATTCAACAAATACTTATTGAGGCCCTGTATTGTGCCGGGCACTGTTCTAAGTGGGGAAAAAAATAGATTCCTTGTTTAAATTGTAGTTGGGGGAGATGACAGTAAATGATCGATGTATTTCAGCTAGTGGTAAATGGGGGGTGTTTATATTTTATTTTTATTTATTTATTTTTAGAGAGGGAAGGGAGGGAGAGAGAGAGAGAGAGAGACATCAATGTGCGGTTGCTGGGGGCCGTGGCCTGCAACCCAGGCATGTGCCCTGACTGGGGATCGAACCTGCGATGCTTTGGTTCGCAGCCTGTGCTCAATCTACTGAACTAGCCAGCCAGGGCTGGTAAATGTTAATAACAGTGAAACAGCGAACGTGGGGTTGGAGAGTGTGGGGGGGGGGGGCTTTTTTATAGTGATGGGTGAAGGTTTCTCAGAAAGCGTGGCATTTCTATAGAGACCTGAGTGAAACGAAAGAACAAGGTATAAA
>PVIA01014128.1:0-28517 GCA_004024845.1 Tonatia bakeri
GAACTGGATTGAGTTTCTCCCTGTAATTCGGAACCTGGTCATTGTTTTCGGTGTTAGCGGATGCCTTCAGCTGTGAGTAATTTGCGCTCCAAAGTCATGAGAAGGAGGCAGAGCGTGGTGCCGGCAACACTGGACAGGAGCCAGGGAGAAGGCAAAGGTTAATTTGATACGTCCTGCTGTTTCCAAGAAGTGACTTTACTTCCCACGTGGGAGAGAGCAAAGTTTACCCCAAATTAATGCTTTTAAAGTTAATCTATATCATAATTTTCTCACAGAGTTTTAATATAAAGGTATCGCCTGGAATTCATAAGAATTTAAATGACTGGAAAACCCTTACTGTGTAGCATCCTAGTAGACATTTATGTTAATGGTCCGTTGATATTCAAGGATGACTGTTCTTCAGCAGCTTGCCCTAAAATAATTTCATGTCTTAAAATTGAATGCAATTTTCACTAATAAAACTCTATTTTTCACGTATATAAAAATAAAGCATGTTTACTGGTCAGTATTAAGGGTGGAGATTTTGAGAGCTGTAAAAACATTATTTTATTTTAAAGATGGTTGTCTGAAAAATAAGTGCATTGGGTGTTGCCTGGTATTAAATTATCTGAGGAAGAACACTAAGGTGGTGTAGCTGATTTTCACATCATCGTCATCTTTGTTTTCACGGAATATTCTCTCCTTCAAACATCCATTCTCTTTTTTGAACAACAACAATCAACCTTAGTTATTCTAGCCAAGTACTGTATTTATGAACTCAGTCACAATTTTGTTCATGAGTGAAATTTTGCTTGTGATTAAGAGGAAAATGTGTTTCAGAAATGTACACATTTTTAGTTTAAAAAAGGAAACATTAAAACACAAAAAATTCATTTAAAAATATATTATTTATTTATTTTTAGAGAGAGGAGAAGGGAGTGAGAAAGAGAGGGAGAAAAATATCAGTGGGTGGTTGCCTCTTTCATGCCCCCGAACTGGGGACCTGGCCCACAACCCAGGCATGTGCCCTGACTGGGAATCAAACCAGCGACCCTTTGGTTCGCAAGCTGGCACTCAATCCACCGAGCCACACTAGCCAGGGCAAAAAAACAACAAAATTTAAAATTAGGCAGGTGGTTCACTGGCATCTGCCCATTGAAGTTATTATTTTTATTCATGCTTAACTTGTTCCTTTTTAAATTCTGGTTTCTTTGAAAAGGAAATTATATTTTAAGACCACTCTTTCGTTTGTAAGGGGTCCTCTTCGCTGAGAGTTCCCATTCTTCTTAGACCCCTTTATTTAACAAAGCCAGGGTAAGTACCTTTTATAAATACTTTCATATAATAATCTGATATTTATATAAAATATAGGATAAATTGTCCCGACGCTTCCGCTAGCCATCAGGACTTCCATTTCTGCTGGCATCTCCCATCTGCATGTCTTGTTGCCGGAACCACAGACCCGGGTTCCTGAAGACGCCGGCAGTGGCGGCATTCGCACTGAGCTGCAGCACACACACAGCTGGCCCAGAATAAAGGCCAGCTCAACCATGGGAAATGCAATCACTGATGACAGTTTCACACGTCTTTAGTTTTTCTGCCAGATTAGGATTCAAATAACTTACAATCATTACGCATTGTGTAGTTACACCACTACATACATGTAAGTTCAATGGTTTTATTTTATTGTGGAGTTGCAGAGATTGATTGCTATTTTTTACATTTAATTTCACACGGTCCCAAGGATGAATCTACTAGGCAAGTTACACTCGAAGTTTAACTTCTATCCTCTTCTCTCCAGCCAGTCATTCTAAGATTTGTCACTTAACAAAGTCGTATACGCTATTCTAAACATTTTAGTATATACTGATTATATCATCAATACCACTCATAGCATCACTTAAATATTATAGTTTATCCATTTATTTTAATACATCATTTATAAAATGTTTTATATTTTATGTGTGTTATATTTATTAAAATATATGTCTGTCTTCACGGATTGCATGGGAGTATTAATCAAGCCACTGACCAGTAAGTTTCACAGTCGAGGTAGCACTTTCTGGCAAGGCAGTGAGAGACAGCGCTCAAGACACCTGCTCCTGTGGCCCGAAAGGAGATAAGCAACCTTATGAGAGTCTGGTGTCCTTTGGGTTCTTGAAATAATCGGTATTTGCCCTCCCCTTAGGCCTGTCCTAGCATGTGCCTTGTAATTCCTGACAAAAGTTAGTGGATACTGGGTCCAACATCTTTGTTTCCTAGAAAACAAATGTTCTTGATTAATAAATTGATATATACCATATGTATAAATGGTATATACAATATATACCATTTTTATATGAATTTGACCACCAAAAAGACCCTTTTTTGCCTCTGACTACCTTGTGTTTATAACTGAGAAGCTGCCACCATCTGGTGTGAGAGGTACCCAACTTCCGTTTGGTGACTCGTGATGCGTGGCCGTGTTACAGATGAACAACAGGGTTATGGATGTCGCAAGCCAGGTCTTTTTTTTTTTAGATAAATAAAAAACAAAAAAAGATCAAGTTATTGTGATTTGAGAAACTCTTACCAGTCACTTAATTAATTGCAATATGTTTGATTACTTGTTTTTCTTTGCTTTGTATAGGTCTGTGAGATTTTCGGTTGCTTCCCGAGTTGGTTTTGATGGCTCATGCATTTCTAGGAATCCATCTCTTTCATCTAGGTAATCTAATTTTAGGTGTACAGTTATTCATAGTTTTCTTCTATAGTCTTTTAAAAATTCTGTAAGGTTTTCAGAATGTCCCTCCTTTCATTTGTATTCTACCAATACTATTCTTGCTTCTTCCCCTCCCCGCTCCAATCTGACTCCTTGTGTTTATCCTTCAAAGAAGAACTTTCCGTTTTGCTGTCGATGCTGCTATGGTTTTTATATTCTCCCTACTGTTCACCTGTCCTCCAGTTTTCCTTGTTTTCTTTCTGCTAGCTTTAAGTTTGGTTTTCTTTATACAGTTCATTGAGGACTAGAATTAGTTCACTGGTTTGAGCCACAAAAATCGACTCTGTTTCAGTGGATGGTCTTCTGGCTAAGTGTTTGTTTGATTGCTCAAAAGCTCTGCCTATTTTCCGGATTTCCAATAGGTGGGTTCTGAGAGTTTTAACATGTTTTCACTGTTTCTGAGCTCCGAAGTTGCCCACTCCACTGTTTTGCTTCTGCTGTTTGGATCAGAAGCGTTCTACAATCACTTGGAATGAACAGGCCTGCGGATCGGTACTAACCCTTCCATTCCCTGTTGTAACATGGTCTGAAGAGACCTGGACCAATGGCAGAGCAATGACAGATGCTAACCACACCAGGTGAGGATGGCCTTGCTAAGACACGTGCCCTACTAAGGGCGAAGGAAAAACTCTGCCACATCAGTGAAAGTTTTAGGTGTGCAGGATCACACGTGCAGAGCAGTGCCTCCCTTCCCCCACCACGGTAAAGGAAGCACACTTTACCTGTTCATCATCTGCAGTAATTAGGCACCAACGTTATGAACAGCACATAGCGAATTGTCTTCGTTACGTGTTGTTCTTGGGGATTGTGCGTACTTGTGTTTTCAGTCACTCTAAAATAGACAGCTGCTACTTATATAACAAGTATTTAGAAACCAAAACATATTTAAATAGGCAGGAAATTAATAAAGAAGAATGAGTGGGTAGACAGAAAAAAATGTGGACACACAGTGTTTTTTGCTGAGCGAAAGATTCTTATCTGTAAAATAATAGTTTTATTGTATTAGTTGTTTTCCAAAGTGCTCCTTAGGGTCTGGGAGTCCGTGGTGACCTCCAAGGGCTGTTCGGAGGAAATGAGGCGTGAGGAGTGTTTCCAAGTGGGCAAGCATCCAGTCCCCCACCCGAGCCTTACTGGGAGAAGTTCCACCGTTGATATACGTGACTTCTGTTAACGTTCTTAAAAGAGAAGACTCTATACTTTAAAAACATTTTGAAAGCCAGTGCGACAAATATTTTCCTAGGATAATTCTGACAATATGCTGTCAAAATATTAAAATATAATTATTATTTTGTTATTTTTCAAATTGCCAAGAATGTTATCTGATCTTGGCCTGTGTAATGATTTGAAAATAAAGTCCCAAGTATTTGGCTGTGGGTACTTTAAAAGTTTTAATAATAACTTGTATTGCTGAGCCCTTGTAGATTATTTTAATTAAAGTAGTAATATATGTTAATTTCAAGTTTTAAGATCTCAGATATATTATAAATAGAGTAATAGTCATTGGGGTATTTTTGAGGGTTTATAGAAATCAACAGATATAGAAGATTGTAGCTACAGAAGCTACACTTATTAAAACTATCTTGTGTTAATTTCTATCATTTAAACAGAAAGGCAAATTTTCAGTAGTTTGAATCAATAAGTATACAACTTCTTTTTGAAGAAAAAACTGTGGTTCTGTTCTTAACTAATCTACCCACCTATCATCACTGAATTCTTTTGGAAAGATATTTACTAATATTTATAGGCCTAACTTTAACGTAGTTTTAGTTTTTCATTTCTAGCATTTAGATGAAATTATATACATATATATGCTTATCAGCAAAATTTCCAATTTTATTGATTTGAGACATTTAATCATTTAAAACTTAATTGTAAAGATCAACATATTTATCTTTATGACATTTTTATGTATAAATAACCAAAATAAAATCTCCTTTCAGAAATACGCATTTAAAAATCTGAACTTTGATTTCTTCTTTTTTTCTCTTATGCCATATTTTTTGAAGCTAATGAAATTATGCCTAGGTAATGGAAAGTATACAGAGGTGGGCAAAAGTAGGCTTACAGTTTTAATACGAATAAATAATACAATAATTAATAAATAACAATACAAGAATAGACTCTTGCATACTCAGTAACTATAAATCTATTTTTGTCAGCCCCTGTATAATAAAAATGTCAGTGTCTTCCTTTACTACTCATTTTATTTTTATTTAAATTAAATGGATTTTTAAATGTGTTTTGCTTTTGCATTAGAGTTTGATATTTTCAGTTATGCTCAATCTGGATAAGACACGTATTCCTCTCCTACGGTGCAGAGATGCCATTGGAACTTCTAATTTCCAGCAGCTTAAAATAAAGAGAGTTGACTTCATCAATATCATGATTATTTTCTACTGTCTCTAGGAATTTTTTTTATTATTGAACTTCATTGGTTTACTTCAAATTTAGTCTGATTTTTAAATATTTATTAAGAGATTTTAAGTCTGGTTAATATTGTGATAATAATACATGTTACTAAACCATTTAAAGGCCAATAGAATACAGTGCTTTAAGAATTTATTTTTGATAATTATGATAGGTTTGATATTATTTTATTAAAGAGTATGTTTCATCATTTATAGAGATCTGATCCTTATCACAGAGGACACATAATAATTGTCTGTATGTATACATTTTTACTTCCAAAATTTTTCATCAGTGAAGGTAAGTATATGTCCTAACATGGGTGACTGGTTGGGGTTAAGAACACACCCAGAACTCCTGGAACTTGATCCAGGTTTTGTTTAAAAGAGTAGATTATGCCGTGAAGCATTGCTGTTTCAGTTATTTTTATTTTACTTGGCTCATAGCTGGGGTTTGTTACCAAAATACGGCAACCCCTCACAATATAAGGAAGCAGCGTCTTTTTCTCTCACGGTGGTGTAGGCGGTTCTTTTTACAAGAATTCCAAAGGAGAGATTCACAAAAATAACAAATTTTGTAAATGGTGAAACTCATGTCATGTGGAAAAATACATTTATAGTCTCAGCAAGTAGTATTTTACCATTGCTGCCGAGAATATTTATTAACATTAATTGGAACAGGATTTCATCGAAGAGGATCAGTTCTGCCTCAAATGAGATGATTGAGCCCGGCGGTCCAGCAAATTCAGTGTAAAGATGCAAAGGATGAGAGATGTTTTCCAAGTCCTGTGAGTGAACTTAGTTTTTCTCTATGTGGACTGCTTTTTCCTTGTTTGGTCAACAAGTTAAATTGCAATTTAATATAGCTCCTGAGTGGAAAAGTACTTCTCATAGTGCATGTGGAGTTGTGTGTGTGAGCGTGTGTTTTTTAAAGCAATGTTGGGCCTTGTCTGTTTAGACACACCCAGGGGAACCTGTTTGTTCCTGTGTACGAGGTAATCCTGGAGATGAAGTTACTAAGAAAAAATAATGATAACATCCCAAAACTGAATTAGAAATAGGTCCCCTGTGTTAGGATGGGTTCTCTAATAGTTTTGTTTTTATTCCCTATGTATTTGGTGCCTAATGATACAGGCTACATGGGTGATTATCATGTTTGAAATGTGTGAGTAGAATGAGTGTGTGTGTGTGTGTGAGAGAGAGAGAGAGAGAGAGGGAGGGAGAGAGAGCACAATATTAAGGAATGTTCTAGTAAGACAAGCCTTTGAGATGATCTAGTCTAATTTCCTGACGGCACACACAGCGTAGGGGGAAATCGGGCTCGGAATGATGCGGTCACTTCTTCCAAGGCCACAGCTGGGTGACCAAGCTCATAATGGTTATTGGCAGAGCTAAGCTACGTCTTAGTCGCGTCTTTCCACCACTCGGTCACTTTAAACAATGGATCTCAACTGATAGCAATTGTGCCTCCCGGGGGACACTTGGCCATGTCTGGAAACCTTCCTGACGCACACGGCTTGTGTGCGCTCCCGGGAACGAGTGGGGCGAGGCCAGGGAGGCCGCTGAGCACCCGACAACGCACAGGAGAGTCACTCGGTCCCAGTGTCAGCAGTGTTGAGCCTGAGAGTCCTTCCGAAACACGATTGCATCACACTGTTACTAACCGAGGAAGTGACATCTAACCACCTTGCTCTGCTGTGAGCTTGGTCGAAATCCAATGGCTCAGTCCTGAACCCTGATTACATAAAATATACCTGGTTATTTAAACAGCTAATGTCTGTTTCCGGGCCATTTTCTGGTAAGTAGGTCTTGCCAAGGAAAGTTCCTGAAACATACAAAGTCTCAGAAAGATAAATTAATTATAATTTCACAAAACCTCACAAGAATATTATCATACGCTTATTAAAGCATAAGTAACGTGTCCAGTTGTTTCTCTCAGGGCCCAGGTGCTGGGTGCAGAGCAGGAACACAGCTCCGAAGGGACCACTTTGAGAGGTAGCAAAATAAAATACGTCATCACATTCAGCCATGCCTACATTTGCCTAATATTCTTATTTCGAATATAAAAATTTGCTTTCAAACTATTTTGTAGACATTGTAATTAGGTCAGCATAGCTACTTTTAAAAGTAGTTACTACTCATGATAGCTTTGATTTACTTAATGTTAGGGATTATTTTAAGCACCTTATATGCATTCCATCTTAACCCTTAGAATCTATCCATAGGTTGTAACATCCCTTTTATAAACTAAGGAAGTGAGCCATCTGTGAGAACTCACAGCTGATACTTGAACTCCCCTTTGCCTGAAACGAAGATCCATTCCAAGAGTGCTATATTGTAGATCAGACTTATCTTTCTTAATTTGCCCCTCAATTGACATAATATAAGAAAAACACATCGGGTCAGTCTTATGTTACAACTTAGACATTTTCTTAGAAGATATACATTGTGTTTGTAAAGGAATTCAGGACCATGAAATAACAATCCCTGTTTCTAAAAGCGAGAAGGAAGAGGGTTTTTTCCTATGGTGCTGCAATGAGGCCCGCATATTGATGTTCTGACTTATGCGACTGATGCGTGTGGGTAGGCATAAGTTAGTGTAATAAAACATGGCAGCTTCCCAGCTGGACCCTCTTGATTAATGAAGGATGTACTTGTAAAATCACAGTGTACTGTGTGATTTTGTGCACACACGTTTCTAATCTGTGATTTAAAATGACCCAGTGCCTTTGAATCAAAACCAAAATTGGCTTCCTTGCAAGAAATACTCAGTTACTGAGACAGTTATATGTTGCTTTAGGATAATTCTACAAATATTTTAAAGCCATTAAAATTGTTGCAATTAATATTTAACAGTGCAACTAAGTTGAATAGTTATTAAGTCCACAGAAAATCTTTTCCATGTATCTTACTTTGTCAGTATTTCTATTTTTCTTTGCCACTGAGAGGCACATATATGAGTATGTGATGTTGGTGCTATTAATTCTTTCAATTTATGAAAGTAGAAAAAATTGGGAGTAATTAAAAAATCACCATACCCTTACTCAATGTCCTAAAGGTATAACTTTTTATTTTCTTCTCTACCCCCTGTCCAGTTCTCAGATACTCTCATAATTTTTGTTTCTTTTAATGCTTTTATACAATGTCCATTTATACCTTATTCACTTCTCCATTAATTTGTTTATTTGCAAAAGATTCAAAGGCAAATGCAGTATTATATTCCTAAGAAATGCACAGTTTGTTGGGGAAACCGGCAGGTAAACAGGTACACAAATCCAGCCTTTAGCTGCAGCCTTAACTCTCTGTGGAAAGTAGAGAAAGAGTAAAAGTTCTGCAGGGGTTTTCAATTTCACGGCTCCTTCTGGACTCCCCGTTGGGTGATAAGGATCTGAAGTAAAATCAGTTCTGATTACTATTTTTTTTGTCCATTGTTCCTGCAATTAGAGACGGTTATAAGCTCCCAATTCAGTAAACCAGGCCACAGGTCAAACCTGGTGGCTTAACCAGGTCACATCCCCTTTTCCTCACATCACTGCACCAGGCCTGTCATGCCATTCTCAGGGTGGCGTCCCTCTGAATTGTGACCACACAATTAGTGGGAGAGTTGTTCTCCCTCTCCAGCTTCCTGTCTCTGTCCAAGGAAGGAGGAAGAAGGGGTGAAATGGACTGGTTTCTAGATCAGGAAGACAGAACTTTCCAAAACTGTTCATCGGGCTTCTTCCCACTCACGTGTCACCAGCCAAAGGGTACCATGTACCTATGTGTATCTGTAATAGAAATCTTGGTACCATAAGCTTTTTTTTAATTGACTATATTGTTGCTCCAAACAATAATAAAAACTTATTCTGGGGAGGAGGAGGAGGAATGATAATGGATCAGCAAATTATAGAATTCACAGGGAAGGCGTAATTTGTAGAATGAAATTGGAGCCCACACACAAAAATCAGCCCTGCCCAGTGTGCTTGAGAGCCTGAAGGTGTCCACTGGCCAGCAAAGTATGAAAGTGCCAAGGCTGAGTTTCTCTTCCCTTTTCCTCCTGCCTCCATTAGTACTTGTTACGGAACATGCGGTGGCAGTTGGGAGGGGGAGAACTGAGCATATTACGGAAATAAAGCCAAGAGGAAGTGATATTAGATTGGAAAGGGGCTCGAAAAGGAGTCCAGGATGACCTCCGGGATTTTCGTTTAGTAAACCACAGGACCGGCTGGCACTCTGGAGGCAAACCACAGAGCATGTCCACAGACGGCTGATGATTTCGGCTTTACGCATGTTGGTGACAGGCGTGTGGTATGTCCTAACATGCTGATGTGAATCAGTGTCGAAGACTCAAAAGTGGATTGGATCCAAATGTCGATAAAGGGAGTCCTCTGAAAAGACAGATGGCAACTGAAGCCACAAGAATGGGCGACATTGTCCAGAGAGGGAGTAGATTTCCGTAAGAACATACCTGATGTACACGGAGGGACTGGAGGGAAAAGGGACCACGCCAAGGTCAGGGGTGGAGGCCTGAGCCCAATGGAGGAAGAGCAGGACAGCATTCTACTACGAGAGGAGAAGACCAGAAGACTCTGTGTCAGTGGGCCCGTGAACAGCACCGAAGGCCGGGGCCACCACGGGCGGGGGGGGGGGGGTGAAGACTGACAGCAGAGTCGACCAGCTGTACCACACCGCCGTGCGTGTTCCCAGAGACGGTCACTCGGGCGCATACAAGGGAGGAGACGGCAGGTGAATGCCACCCTGGGCTGCTGAGACCTCCCTCAATCATGTGACCGTGAAGGGAGGACAATGGGACCTACGAGGAAAACGACCGCATTGGAAGTGAACCTCACTGGCAGAAGTGGAATGTACTGAAGAACTAATGTGTTTAAAATATCAGTGGAAAATCCAGACAAAAGGCAGAGTTCAGAGAGAGAGGTGGTTGAGCATGTTCCTGGGAAGACGGGTGGGGTGGCGGGCTGGGGAGGTGGGGATGCAGGGAAGGAGACCTTGGCAGGTGAGCTGGCTTTCCACGGAACTGTCACTCCCTCCGCAGCATCAGACAGGCGGGGGCAAGGATGGTGTTAAGCAGAAAGAGTTGACACGCGTGACTCCGCTGAGAATAATCCTCCACATTGAGAAGGGAGGAAGACTAAAATGGTTTGAAGACACTAAGTCCCTACTTTGCACACTGCTTCCACGCCCCTTCTTTGTAAGGAACAGAGTGCTGCTGTTGCCTCAGCCCTCCCTTTTCCTCGGGGCATCCTGCGCTGCCCGCTTCTGTGGTCTCCCATCACGCCATGAAAACACTTTCTGATGGCGGTGTCATGTCCCTGGGAAGTCACTCTTTTTTTCCTCTGCCCCCCAGGGGAAGGGGCCCAAGAGCTCTCGCAGGGGACCCTGGGGACAGCCGCTCACAGTCCTGCCAACATGACTGAAGTAACAGCTTCTGTCAGACAGCTTGTGTGTCATGATTTGTATCCTCAAATATTTTATTAATTTTTTTTCTTTTTGGCGGGGGCACTCTAATAAAAATCAGATTAGACCAATGCTATTTCCTTTTGTTCTTGTAATCTTGGCAGACAGACACCTCCTTTTGTTACTATATTGTATTTTTTCTATTGCAAGTTACCACGATCATTACCAAACATTAAACAAACTTGTGGACGAAGGGGCGGGTGTTTTCTCCCTTCTTCATTCACAGAACTCACTTTCAAGCGGGTCGTGTGGCAGGCGTGGGATAACCGTCCTCAGCGAGGGAACCCTGGAATGACTTCATTTCGGTCAGCCCTCCGTGATCCACAGAGGGTGTTGTGGTATTGGTTTTGATAAAACTTCAGAACCAATGGGGATCTTTTTCAAGTTAGTGTGGAGTGGTCTTAATGCTGAAAATACTCCTGTTGGCCAGGCCCCCAGAGCCATTCAGATGAGGAAGGGATGCAGGAAATTCTGTTGTTTACACGTGTCTGTAACACTGAGCCGCCACAGCAGCCCGCAAGCCCAGAGGGTAAGATGCTTAATAACCTTGTGGTTTTCTATTTAATTTTTATATTTTCCTGCTGGGGCAGAGCGTGTGTTGTTCTCTGAGCAAAAGCAAGGGCAGTTGCTTGTGAGATGCAGAGCGAACTACTGCAGGTCTGGGAAACAGAGGGGCCGGGGTTTCTTCTTAAAGTAGACTTGATTTCTTCCCCCCTCCTCCTTTTCCACTGTTGGTATGATTTATCCTGACAGCTTGCCATACATTTCCTGTATTTAAAAAATAACTGTATACTAAACAAAGCTCAGGTAAGAATCTCAACTCTAAATTTAGACAGTAATAGAGCATGTTGATATTAAAACCTCGTTGTGTAGTTCCCAGTGGATATGAGTTAATGAATTTGAAGTAATCTATATTCTTAGAGTAAAATAATAAATAAAATTGTTATGTAAGCCTTTATATATTATGCTTCATTCACTTAAAGTTATTTTCATTTTGCTAGTCTTCCTGATGAACTGAAGGGAGTATAACAGAAAAGTATTGTTAACAGAAAAGGATACTTCAAACTTAGGGTTAATATTGCTTTCTTTATATAAGTTATTTGGGTACTGTGGAGGAAATAGGGACATAGAATGAAAGAATGAAATCCTGTTCATACAAAAGGAAATGGATGCTTAACTATATACAAACTAATTACAGAACTGAATCTCTGGAAACCACTGGGAGGCATTTGTCTATGTTTGCAAAGATAAATTATGAAATGATTGTTGACTTGATAAGTCTATTATATAGAAATATAAGGAATATATTCTTAAAAATATAATTAAAAGCATATAAGTAACATTTGGCATTGAAATATACGTGATATTTCTTGATATTCTCATTTATGTCAACACTTGTTTTTCTATTTTTTTTTAAATCATGTGAATACACTTTTGCTAATATTTTTATTGGGAAGGGATATTGTTTTGACATTTGATTAAATGTTTTGCTGTTAATCATTTTATTGCCAAATATCTTTACTTATACATTAAACATTCTCAAATCATGGCTTTTATCCATGTTTTACATAAGCATTTGATTAAAAAAATGGAAAAGCTAGTGATACAGTATGTGTATAAGTTTTGCGTGATTTTGAAATTCGATTTAAAATACCAGTAGGTCTATTTGAATGATATCTAAGTATGCTTTATGGGAATTGTTTTTTATCAAAACATTAAAAGTAGTTTTCTTGTGAAATAACAGATCACTTAATGGCCTCTCCTTTGCATTCTTCCTTTGTTTTCATTGGATTCAGAAATTGCTGGATCCCTGGAACATCGCTTCTCGGTGCCTCAGTGTGGGTGTGGCCTTGGAATTTATGAGGGTTTCATCTCACTATTAGAGCCGTGAGTGTAATGACAATCATCCCCTAAAATTGAAAATCACCTCAGGCCACTTCTAGTTGAAGATGTTTCTTATCTCCTCCACTGGTATTACAAGGTCAATTGGGTTCTGCCAAAATGCCAAAACTCCCTTTTTAGCAAGATTTTAGAGAAAGCCTTGGAATAAAGTCTGGCTTTCTGTGCTGAGTCACAAGAAATCTGTGCAACTTGGAGAGCTGCTGAGAAGTAAAAAGATTCTTTTACCTTGTAGGAGGCGGAGCACAGGGTCTGCGGCGTGAATCAATAATATGAAGCAGGGAAGGTGTGGACAATTCGCCCCATGAAAGCAGAAAAAACACACCTTTGTGAGTGGCAGACATTGTGCTCAATAGAGAGAGTGGGGCAAAGTTGTGGAACGCCTAAAAATCCATGCAGAGTCATCTTGCTCTTTTGTGCACAGTGGGGCAAGTGCAAATTTCTGAAGAGACAGAATCATTGTTCCCTTTTCTCCTTCTTCCCCTCCATCATCATCATCCTCCTACAAACACATATGTTTCCTATATGCAAGATAATTTACATATGGATCTCCAGTTTTGAAAGCCGTAGAGTAAAATGAGCCTCATTTGACATGTTATCTTCATTTCACACGTGAAGGAATCTGACATGCAGAAATGTCAGATGATTTGTGTGAAGCCGCAGATAGAGCAAGGGCCGGGGCCGGGATTCTGAGCCTTGTCTGTCTGGCTCCAGAGCTATTTCCACTGCGCTGCTCTGGTATCTGAGGAATGTCAGTCTGGCAGAAGTTAAGCAGGATGGTTTGGAATGGGTGTCGGCGTAAGAGCGTGCAGGGAGGAGGCTGTGCAAACACAGGCCAGAGATCAGCCCCAACAGCTGCAAACCCGCGGGAATCCCACGTCTCTCAGGTGCTCCACGCTCCTATGGGAGGAGAAAAAAGGAACTGATACTGAAAATAAGCAGGTTTTACCCTTAAACTGGGGGTCCCGTAATCAGCTCTCTTGCTTTTTTATTTTCTTGAGTATTGTATTCAAAGAGGTATCTTTTGATTCCTCAGGGGAAATGCCATCACTGATTTCCATTGAAAACATCAGTCATTCACAAATGAAATGCGGAGGTCACTGGACATGATGCTGGGGACATATTGACTTTCCCTTGTTTCTTTACTTGATGTGTGTGGTATGAATGGGTGCCTGGTGACCACACCTTAAAGTTATGGAAAGACTCAATATCATCAAGGAAAAGTACCACCCAAAATTTTATTTCCATAAGTGAAGAGCAGATAAACTTATTTTTCTAATGGATACTGTCCAGTAGAGTATATCCATAGTAAAAAGGAATAGAACCTATTTATTAATGCTTTTCCCCCACATATCCAAACCTTAAAACATAGTAATTTGTTTTTTCTCTAAATAGTAAGAACCAGCATCTGGAATACTATTCAGTCTCTTTTTCAATTAAACCACATCATGTTATAAATCATTGAGTTTTGTGGCTATTTAATACTTACATATTTATATGCTCTATAAAATGACATCTTTGCTGTCATTTTAGAAATGTGCTCTCTACTGATGTAGAAGCTTACTGTCACTTGAGCAAGTTTTGCTGGAGTCATGCCTTTTTGCCAGGTCCCCAAATGCATGAAGGTAGTTGAAGTGTAAAATTCACCTTTTGAAATTTATCATAACTAAGTCAGTAAGTGCATTCGTCATTTTAAATACTTTGATAACTGACCTCACACCATTTTGTATTCATAAAACAGGTCTAGGTTGTATTCCAAGATTGTATTTCATAGAGGGCTTTTGTGTACCCTGTGCTTGTCCCCGGTGTCCCGGCCAGTTGCAGGTGCCCGGGTGTGCCTGACTGTGAGTTAGAGACCTGGCCTGAGAAAAAGAAAAGTGGATGTTTCATGGGAGAAAGTGAGCCCATCAGAGAGAGGAAAGGTTGTGTCCAACACCATTCTACTGAAGTCATAGCTTTGCAGAGGATTATTAATGTTAGTATATATTTCAACGTTATCTGAGTGATTTATATTTAATGATGTTTGCTAACAAATGTGATTATGTGTAGCAAAGATAAGAAGATATTTGATGTTGAACTTCTGAGAGAAGTATTTTCTTTTTGGTAGCTGAAGTCAGAGATACCCTTAGTACTAAGTACAAAACATATGACCATTGCAGAACCTACAACTGGTATCTTACCATAATGTCTGCTTTTAATTTGTAAAATTAAAGCTTCAAAAAATAGAAGTGAGCCTATCGGTCACTGTGCATTGAGGACATTTCTAGGCTGCAGCAACCCTTTAGAAATGTCACAGAAGGTAAAGGGGAAATATTTCAATGAAGAAAAGTCTGAGACAAATTTAGACTAGTTTTCATGTGGAAATGGTTTCAAGGGGTTTTCCTACAACCTTTCATTTCCTCCTTTAGTGACTTCAGGATTATGAAGGCATATGTCAAAAGTTTAATTTATGATGGCCCTGAGAGACTAAATGGCTTTATTACTCAGTGTATATTCATGGATTCCTATCTTCTCTTTGCTCATCTTCTGGATGAGATGAAAATATAACTTATAAATGAAGAGGGAGAATTATAAGTTCTCGGTGGAATGACGCTTGGTAGGAAAGGAGAGAAGGGCAGGGAAATGTGGAAGTGCCAGGCTGTCAGTCCATGGAGTTTGATGTTGTTCCTGCAAGTTCTGTCTGTAAGCTGTTCCTGATTAGGAGTAGGGTAATCACACAGACTTGCTAAGGCTTCAGGCACACTTATTTCCATCTTTAGTTCAGACCCTTCTTGTGGGCCTCGTCAATGGTGAGACTGATTGGGTCACAGACAGGGTCCGCAGGGTCCCTCTCATCATGTTTTCTGATGCTGTGCACGCTTCTCTGGCCTTTTGTCCGTGACCTACAAAATGTATGACTGTGTGGGTTGGAGACGCGGGTCGTGGCAACTACAGCATGTTTTGATGGATCCTAAAGATGCTGATGCTATGCAGCCGAATGCACATGCTGTCCTCTACACTTTATTTATGACTACAGTAAATCTGACCCAACCGTGCAGGTGGATGGGAGGAAGTTCAGCATTTATGGAGTTAAAGCAGGCACACTATCTGAGACGCAGGCTCTTCCTTACAGAGAGCCTATGCCAGTGACGGCAGCATTCTCCTTCTGGGTCTTGCCCTTGCCTGTTCACTCCAGGTGGGTGTCAGGGTCCACTCTGAGCTCTACGTTGTATTATTTGGTAGCATGTTCTCCTACATAAATTAAAAGAAATGACACATTCCCGAAACCTAGATGTTTATCAGAAATGGTATCAGAAATTTAAATAATACAGAGGCCAACTCCCCCTCCTAACTTCTCAGTCTCATGACACCCCTGATTCTCTGGGGGAAAGGATACACATGGCTTTTTTCTCTCTAATCCCCATCCATTTTTACACTGTTTCAAAAACATCTGTGGCCAAGTAAGTGTAAATATTTATCTTGCATAGATAGAGATTCACTGTGTATGCATGTGTGTGTATATAATGTAGGTATACGGAAGAATCCAGCTCCTCATAAATGGAAGTAAACCTTGCTGAGAACTTTTCCTAGGGGAATTTTAAAACTCTACCTTCATCCGCTTATGAAAAGCCACCTTCTTTAGAGGAGTCTGACTTATTTAGTAGAAGTTGTTATACTTGCCCTTTTGGAGAAAGAGACGAGTTCTAAGTCACGGTTTCCTTGCAGGCTCGTTCATTTGGCGGTAAATGCCGGCTGTGTCTCAGACACTGCTATAGCAACGGAAATAGAGACGCACCCAAAACTAAAGGCCCTGCTTCCATCAGGCAGAAATCCAGCCAGAGGAGCAACAGAACCCATAAGGTCTACAGTGTGATACCTTTAGTAATGAGAAGTGCTTAGAGAAAGAAAAGGCGAGTTAAGAAGGAACAGAGAACACATGCCTTTGCCATATAATCAGAGAAGTCCCCTCTGTCAGGTCTGAAGGGAGTAAGGAATCTACCACGAGGAGTGTTAGGGGAGAGAGTGGTTGGCTGAGGGAATACTTAGTAGCTTAGCATCTGCTAAGTTCTCGAGTGAAGACCCTGCTCTCTCTCCGAGGCGCGGCCAGAGGCTGGCAGCTGCCGGGAGTGAGCAAGGCAGAGGCAGGTCTGCTGGGAAGTTAATCCAGCTTCAGTTTCAAGATAATTTTTACTTGAAAGATCCCCCACACCCCGACTGTTGGAACCTCAGGTTCAGTAACCTTAGAACCTCGTAGGACACAGTCATTCCTTTCACTTTTATCCCGAGTCTGATAGAAAGTGATGCAGCTGTTTTGATCCTGGAAGTGACGTAGTAAGTTCAGTTTTACAAGGATCACTCTGGCGGTGTTATAAAGAACATACTGAAGTAGAAAAAGGCAGAAGCAGGAAGACCATTTAAAGTGTAACAGTCCAGACAAAAGATAAGGCGGTTTTAAAGAAGATACTGGAGATGAAGCTGGAGAGATGATAAATAGAGTCCACCGCTCCCTGCCAGAGCTGATGGAATTTCCCCACGACAGGGATGTGCCGTGTGAGAAAAGGGGACTCAAGGATGACCTTCAGGCTTGATCCAAGCAATTGGAGAAGTGAAACAGCTGTTTACTGACATAGGGAGACGGTGGGAGAGGCAGTACAGATGGAGGGGCATTGTTCAAGAGTTTGTCTTGGACATGTGGAATTTGAGCTGCCAATGAAGAACTTAAGTGGAAATGTTAAATTGGCGGCTGGATACAGGTGTCCGGAGCTAAAGGAAGATCTCAGGTAGGAGAACGAGTCAGCAAACAGGTGCCTTTGAAAACAAAGGGCTGGGTGTGCTCTGAAGTGTCACCTAGGGGAAGAGAGGAGGCGTTTAGGGCCAGGGCTGGAGGCAGACCCCTAGGATATGCTGGAGGCAGACCCCTAGGTCAGTGAGGCAGGAGGAGGACCGTGAGCGAGGGGTCTCTCGGGAGCCAGGTGAATGCTTGGTTCTAGCGAGGTGGGGGAGCCAATTACATGAAGCGCTGCTGAGTGGCCGAGAAAGACATCAGCTTTAGCAATGTAGAAGTCGTGGGTTGTTCATGTAGGCTTGCACGCTGACAGGTGGACTGAGGCCAGAGAGCACGGGACGAGTGAAAACGACTCAACACTATTATAAAAGGTGCCAGAGCCATGGGATGGCACTGGATGGGGATCCAGACACTTTTTCAAGGTGGAAGGAATCCCGTACAATGCGCCCACGTGCTGGTGGGCATAGTCTAGGAGGCAGGTGTGCAGTGATTCGGCAGCAGAGAGAGGACAGGCACATGCAGAGTTCTGACCGACGTCCATTGCATTTCGGTGCGACCACTGCTGCCTCATGTGGCCTCTCTAATTCATGTGGCCACATGGGACAGAATGAACATGTCCTGCTCAGTTATACTTGAACGGCAGGCATGACTACTTGATGTGTATTTCCACTATCAACAGAATGCACTTTTTCAAGCATTATTTGTAAATAATGTTGGTCATCATCTTAATTAGAAGTGTAGACAGGCAGCCTCTGTGGAGACGGAAATATTGCCCAAGCACACTGAAGATATTTTTAAAAATCAAAACATAGTTTTATATTTCTGTAAAATATCCATGAAGAAGAAAACTTAAATGTTTTTGTATGCTCTAGCATAGAGCTGTTCAATAGAAATATTATTCGAGCAAGATTTATAATTTAAGTTACATTAAGAAGTTTAAACATAGATGTGAAATTAATTTCCATCATAGATTTTACTTAACTCAATTTATTAAAAATGTTATCATTCCAAAACGTCTTCAGTGTGAAATTATTAATGAGCTACTTACATTTTCCCTTCCTTGCTGTGCCTAATTTACACCTACAGGGCATCTCCACTCAGGCTGCCCTCTCAAGAGCTCAGCAGCCCCGTCTGGCTAGTGGCTAGCGTTTCGCGCGGGAGAGGCTGGAATGCTCCAGAGTGTACACAATTACAAAGCATTCTCACAGCAACCACAGATCATCATTAAGTCTTAGGTCCGTTTCCTCGTAGTCAATGAAGACCTCCCAAAGAACACATTCACCCCAGGTTTTCTGATTCCGACTCAGAGCTGCTGGGGCCCACCACACCATTCTGGTGTTACAACCATATATTTATTTTATATTGTCCCTGAGGGGTCTGAAAAATGTGAGGGCCCATGGAAGTAACTGGTAGGTATCAGTACACTCTTTCCTGAATGTAATTTGTGTAAACCTAATTGGTATCAAACAGGCCATGATGGAACCCAGTTCTAGGAATCCACACGTTTCCTAGCATTTAAAAAAATAATTTAGATGAAAGATACAAAGCTGGGAGAGTGTAGAGGAAGAAAAAGTGAAAAAAAATATGGAGGAAGATTTAAAATTGTGACATTGTAGGGATGACCTGGGAAAGAGTTGAAAAGGAAACGTGTATACAGTCGGGAGGGGAAATAAAAACAAATCACGTTTTCAGAAACGCCTGAGTTCAAGCGGGTCTTCCACGCTGCAGTTTTCCCTCCACGTGTCTCCCATTATCTATTTTTAGGGACTGGAAAGCCAGATCTTTTGAGAAATATAAACACTAGCTATTCACTTCCTGTTATTTTGACATTTTTAATCCAATTCCTTCCCTTGTTTCTATGAAGGAAATACAACGCTATGCCTGCAAATAAAAACAAACAGACGAAAACTGATTCCAAATCAGTTAGCAATTGTGTTAAGGTCTCTGCTTTCAGTTACACTGCTTTTCTCTTTAGTGTTATTTTCTCTTCTGCCAAAGGACAAAGCCCTGACAAACCAACACTAAAAAGATTACTGGAGAAGCTGGGAAACAGTGTTTAAGCAATAATCACTGACACCTCTTGTCTAAAGTGGAGAGAGTGTGGACAGGGACACTGTCACTGGCATGTACAATGACTGGTTGTCCGGGCGACATCTAATGTTTCATACTTGAATGTGCCATGTCTTTTATTTCTTCATATTACAAAACCTTCCAAGTGAAAATTTCACAGTGAAATCGAGATTTTGGATCTCATTATCATATGAAATAGCTTACAAATTGCATGACCACCATATTCGTTTCTCTGGGGAAGGTATTTTTCTCCAAGTGATGTATCTGAAAACTGATTGCTTGTTTTATTTTGCATTAAGATTTAAAGAATTAGAAAGAAATATATGATTGATACTATTTTAATCTTAGAAGAGTCCATAGAACTATAATGGGGCTATAAATCTAATGCCAGTGACTGAGATGAGAGTCATCATTTTATCGAAACATCAACATAGTGTTTATGCGCTGTCGTTCTGATAATCTGTGGTGGCCCGTGTTTTTACATTACTACTTCTCCTTATGTTACATAATCTAAGAATGTTCATTTTTGAACAATCCCATTGTTCTTCTTTTGCTTTTCCTATGTTATTTTGTTTTTCTGAATATTAAAATGTTCCTTAATAAACCAATTGTTTTACTACCCTTATGATATTTTAAATGAATATAGTACTATAAATAAATATACTTTTAATTGTACTCAAAGTCAGGTTTACATATTTCTTTTCTATTTTTCCACCGATGTCATAAGAGGTACAATATACTTTCCGAGAGCTATGCTGCTCCTGTTCAGAGGTTGCTAGCCTTGTGATTTCAAAATAAATTAATCACATCTTTCTGAAAAAACACAATTATGAAACTTGGGTGGGTCCATATTCACTAATAATAGTATTTTCTCAACTTTCTCTGCAATTGCGTTTTTGAAGACATATGAATTCAAGGACTAAGCCTGACCTGCAGTCACTTGGAGTGTTCAAGGACGTCAGTGAACCCGGTGGTTCTGTGCTTTGAACCTGTTGCCACGGCTGGGTGGAGGCAGCTGGTTTCCTGTTTAAAATATTTTGGGGAACTTTTAGAAAGCTTAGTTCATGCTCAGCCCAGAGTTTCTTCATAAAGGATGTAGAGTTGAACATGTGTAAATATTTATATTTGGGAGATTAATCAGGAATACGTGATTAAACTCCAAAAGCTGGGTTAGTTTGTTTGTGTTGTGGTTTTTCCAGCTCTATTATTTCCAGTTCTTCCAACTTGTTTAAATAGTTTGTTTGCACTCTTTTACAACACAATTTTTGCTCCATTTAACAATGTGAAGACATCTAGATAATTTGCTATGAGTGAATCTTTGGAGAAAAATAATCTAGTATACATTGGAACTTCTGTGAATCGGATTTCACTTGTAATCAGTATATAAGCTCCATTTAAATCTGTTTATTCACGGATGCACCTTCGACCCCTGCAACTGTGTTCTGACAAATACAAATCTACATCCAAGTCTCAGAAGCTAAGGAGCATTTATCCTTATTGTACTGTAGCGATATGAGGAAATTAGCAGACCTTATTGTACATGCACGTGCATGTTTTTAATAAAATGATCCTCCAAACACATTGTTTTACATGTACTTGCTGGTTTGTGAGTCTTTTATTTTGCCTTTGTTTCACTGTGACATGTTGCACTGATTTTAAAACTCTAAATTGGATGAAAATAGAAGACAGATAGAAATATATATAGTATTTTAATGCTTTTTAAATTGCTTGGTTAATCAAACAATGAGGCTATTACAGTGAGGTGGCTCTAATGCTGGCAACTTATGTACCAACCCAAAATCTAAGCCTATAAATGGTTCAAGGTCACAGAATCAGAAACCTAAGAACAGGTAGTCACAAACAATCACCTAGGCTTTTCACGACAGCCGATCAATAACCCTGTTGTATTGCTTCTGCTTTTTCTCTGGGAAAGTCTTTTTTGAGTTCCTTTGAGTAGGGTATACAACCACTTCTGGTTTGGCCCTGCTGAACTTAAATCAATTTTTGTGCAAATAAACTCTTAAAAATTTTAATATGCCCCAGTTTATCTCTGAGCACTAACTGTTTGTTGCTGCTTGCTTTTGATTATGCGCATTTTGGTTTTTGTAATAATTCTCCAGCCAGTTCTGGAGCGAAAGGAGATATACAGGAGAGTGTCCATCTTTGAACAGGATGCATTGTGCACAGGGTTACTGGCTCAAAAAAATGTGGACAACTAACAAACAGAAACCTACTAGGACCCAGAACTTGGAAAGAGATGGTGAGCAGCGTTTCTCAGATGGATTTGATTCTTCTCTTAATTCAGTTTTAAAATGGAGGCCATTATTTGTAGACCTCAGTGAACTTCCGTAAGCGGACTGTCTGTCACTGTCGTGAGCGCAGCCAGCAGATGGTGAAGCCCTGTTCAGACACAGCTGTGCATCACACAAACGACTTCTCTCTGGCTGAAATGCAAATGCAGCAATAAAAAAAACAAAACAATTTGTCTTGCCATTGTACAGTGTCATTAGGAAAACATTTTCCCCATGTTCTTTAATCTTCAAAACAGACGTTCTATCGATAGTGTGTCTTAGTTTGTACGACTTTTTAACATTGAACTGACTGGGGTGACATCAGTTCACAAAGCCATATATGCTTCAAGTGTGTAACTCACGGAAACAGCAGCCGCACACTGCTCGGAGTGCCCATCGCCCCGGGCACAGTCTCCTCCGGTTGCCATTTTCCCTCCCGTTGCCCACCTCCACCTGCCCCTCACCCACCTCTCCCTCCGGTAATGCCACACTGTTGTTTGTGTCTATGTGTTGTATATATATACATTTCTTTTTGCTTAATTCCTTCACCTCCTTTCATCCAGGCCCCCTAAACCCCACCGCTCTGACTGCTGCCATTCTGTTCTGTACGAGTCTGTTTCCGTTTTGTTCATTAGATTCCACATATAGGTAAAATCACATGGCACTTGTCTTTCTCTGACTGGCTTATGTCACCTAGCATAATGCTGTCCCCGTCTATCTGTGCTGTCTTAAAAGGTAAAATTTCTATCTTTTTTTTGCAGCCAAGTAGTATTCTATTGTGTAAATGTGCCACAGCTTTTTTATCTACCCATCTACTGATGGGCATTTGGACTATATCCAGATCTTGACAATTGTAAATAATGCTGCAATGAATATAGGGGTGCCTGTGTTCTTCCAAATTAGTGTTTTGGGTTCCTTTGGATATCTTCCCAGAAGTGGAATCGCTGGGTCAATAGGCAGTTTCAAATTAAAAATGCAACTGTATTACTTTTGAATGCTTCCTGAATGAAAGATATTCTCTGGGTATTTCTAAATTTAGAGAGACACTATTTTGAATAATTTTCTTAATTAGGAAGACTAAATATAAAGCCACGCAGAGCTTCCCAGAAATGGTGGAGGAAGCCTGGCTACGTTAATAGAAAGCGAATTTTAAATGAGGGAGTGATTTGGGTGGGCTGGGAGTTTAAAGAGACAGGGAGTGATGAAAGGGATGTCCGAGGTGATTAAGGGGTTGACAGGAAGACTGAAGCATGATGAGACTGCCGGGAAGATGACAGGTGAGGTGACCTTGGGGTTTCACAAGTGTAAAGGCCAGTGATGTCACTGTCACAGGTGGGGGGAGAAGCTGAGTTAGGGGGTGAATGGCTGGAGCTGGAGGAGACGAGTGGTAGACCGAGTTTGAGTTGACTGCATGGAGCGTGTTCTCTTGTGTGGGAAGATGCTTCGGTCACCAAATGCAGGTACTTTTAAGTTATCCACATTGGAAATAAATGTAAGATTCTCCTTCTGACACTGATGAGGTAAAACTTCCTTGGGGTATAAGGATAAATATACTTACAGTGTTATATTCTCATCATTACATGATCAGTGCTTAATCTGCACTTGTTAAACCCTCTACTATTGAAAATAAGGAGATTGTAAAAGCTGTAGTTCATTGCTGGGTTTACAGAAGGGAACATCAGCTTCTCATGTTTTCATTAGGAAGTTTCAGTATTTTAATGGGAAATATGTATTTTAATATTTTTAAATTTAAAAATATATTAAAAACCTACATGATATTAGTATGTCAAATGGCCTTTGTTCTACTTTAGGAAAAATTCTAAATTAAAAAAAATGTATTTCGTGACAATAATTTAAATGTTAACCAAAGCATTTATTTGGGAAGAAAATTTTTTTAGGTCCTTTGAGGTTTATAATCATTTAGAAATCATAGTTCTTTGTGGTCACTGGATGATGGACGTTATAAAGCAATAGAAACCAGCTTTCATGTGTGGTTCAGTTTAAATACTAGAAAAGTATTTTAAAGAACGTAATGAATTTGAATAGCCTCTCTATATGTTAGCATTAAATATGTTTAGAATATAAGTTATGTCTTTCAGATGTTGAGTATTAATTGAGTAGGTTGATGTTTTGACTAAGTTAAGAGAAAAAAAAGAAATTGACCCTAATGAATATTGAAGAATTTTCTATTTTTAAAATATAAAACATGCACATGGTGGTTCAAGCTGGTACTTCTGCATTTTTTTCTTGGAAGAAGTATTCCTTCTGAAGAATTAACACATAGGAGGAATAGAGTATTATCACCCAAAATAAGTTGAATTATTTTGATAACCCAAGACTAAAATATCAGCCAGCATGAGAAGTGAGACAAATCAGGTGTCCAAGCAGAGGGAACTCGGAGATGCTGAAAACAAAAAGGAAGGAAAGGACAGGAGGCCAGCGGGCCAGGCTAGGAGAGATGCAATAAGGGCTTTGGACTTAATCCTAAGAATAATCAGAAAGCCATTGAAAGAGTTGCAGCAAAGACAGAATAACCGCATTAAAAACATAAAAATATATCCCTCTAGCTGTTGAGAGGTAAACAATATTGGGAGGGAGAACCGTGAGAAATCTATTTCCATAATCTGAGGGTGAAGTGACCCCACTGGACTGAGGGGGTGGAGACAGAGGAAAGTGAGCACGGCTCAACTCTGGGTAAGCTGAGCAGGACGTGGTCGCTGTGTTGGGTGTAGGGGGTGATGCAGGATGATGCGCAAGAGGAGGCTAGATTTCTGCTAACACAAGCTGAAAGCATGGTGTTGATTCTTTGTAATGGTGTTGACTTTTAATAATAGGAAAAATGCAGGAAAGCCCAAGTTGATCTCCTGTAAGATGAGAAATGTGAAGAGCTCTCCCGGAAATCCTGGAGGCAGCAAAACGTCCACCTTCCATTGCCATATAAATGCACACACACACACAAATACAGTTTTCATTTCCAACAAGCCTGAGGAGTTCAAATTAATGAAGTCAGATGAATTCGTTATGGCCCAGTGGACACACATAAACAGAATTGCATGCATATGCATTTTGGAAGTTGTCGACTTTATTTTAATTGAATGGCAACTTTACTTCCCTCTAGATTCATTAATTGAGTGTCTTATATTCTAGTCACTGTGAGGACAAAGATAAATAAGATATAAGTTCTACCCCCAAGAAGCTCATAGACTGGTGGTGGTAGAAACAAATGTATTAAAACTATGATGTTGTGCCATAAATCTAGAAGAAAGTAATTAGCCAGAGCACGGGGCCACCGATGAAGGAGGAAAAGACTGACTAGGAAGCACAGTGCAGATCAATTATTTGTCATTATCATTCACCCTCCATCCCCACTACACACGATACACACCCACATTAATAAACTGAACTCCATTTTGGTTTTAAATAGTTTCAGCACCAAACATAAAATCTACTTATCTCTGAAAAAAAATAATAAGTTAACGTTTGAGAAGGTTGTAAACTATAGTTTCTGCACCAACATCTTTTTATAGGTACAAAAATCTCCGTCTTTTTACCTAGACCGTGTACCTCATATACTCTCAGTAGGGAGCTGATGGCAGGAATAAATAGAGCAGATAATACAGTGACTTGCCTCAATTTATGGGGTCTTTGGAGTGTACATCCTCTTTGGACTGGAACCAAGGAAAAATCTGTCTGAGTTGTTTACTTCAATTCATTATTTCATTTTCCTATAGCTTCAGATAATTAGGAAGTCGGATTATTCATAGTCCCACATCTTGTTCTTTGTTTTAAGTGGTTTGCTTTCTAAATTTTATTGATCTCATTTTCCCTTGATTTCATTTGAGCAGATATTTCATTGCCTGATGGAGGGACAGAAAATAGAATAAATTGTTCAAAGAGCTGATTCTCAGAATAACATTTTCTACCTTCGTTGAAGATTAGGTACTATTAATTAGAAATGTGTGAACATTGGTTTTAAAACATGTATTTTAATTTCAGCCACAAGTTCATGATGTACAGAAAGGACATTTTATGTAGTGAAAAGAAATAATAGCTATCATTCATTTAATATCTACTATATATATATATATATATATATATATATATATAGTAGATATTAAAGCAAAGCCATGAGGAAGGTATTATCACTCCAGGTTTATTGTTAAAACCGAGTCTGGGAAATGTTAACTTCTCCAAGGTCTCACACCTGGTCAGAAGGTAAATCAATCTACCCTCTTCCTATTCCCTTCCCACTTTCTGGAGTAACAAAAGAAATTGCAGAAATTTTCTTGGAAGAGCCATGAGCTATTTTAAGATCAGTAACAATGACTAAAAAGCAGCAGTAAATAGAGAAAACCCAGTTTGTCTGACATTAATGTATAACAAAATGGGAAAGAAAATGTTTCTGTATTTCAGTTCACTTCTGGTATGATTAAGAAGTCATGCTTGCCTGCCCTGTTGTTTTACCTTGTGAGAGAGAAAAAAAACAACTGTGAGTTGTATTCAAGCCAGAACAGTCCCAAGGTAATTGGAGAACGCTTATCCCTCTGCTGCCTAGGAAAAATAATCTGTTATTTTCAATTTCCTTTACTGCTAGATTCAATCTGCTGTTATAAAACATTACATGTGATTTTTAATTTTTCTTCCAGTTTATTATTACTTCTATGAAATGCTTAATTGACATGAAATATTTGTCTGAGAATTTTTTTATTTGTAATGGTATAAATAATCTTTAGGCCTAAAATAAATTTGAATATGGGCTTGTTTTCTGGATTTTGTGCAACAGAACTCAGTGGGAGACTTGGGACTCTGAGGTCAGATCTTTTATACTGCCAAATATTGCTTGAAATTGAAAAGGAGATCTGGCTTTCATAAAAATAATGAACAAGCAGAACTCAACATTTGAATTTTGCCTGCTTCCAAAATATTAGTTACTTTCTTTTGCGCATTTTTTCGTTTTAATTTTAGCATTTGAATCGCAAAATAATTATCTTGATTCCGTTCTGGTGTGTCCCAGTTCTTTTGAAAATGGAAAAATGTTGAAAGAAGGTGGAGGAAATGGTGGGATTTGGTGTCCCCCTGCCCCCCCCCCGCCCCCCGCCCCGCCAAAGCCCAACTGTCTTTGTGTTGCTAATGCTCCTTAACTGGAAGCATGCTCAGAGAATTTTGTCGGCTATCTATGAAAATTAAACATATTTATAAATGCAAGGAAGACAGCTGCTTATGTTTTCAAGTGAATGATCGTGCGTCCAGGGGAAAACCAGACAACTGGCTACTTTTCAGAGGACTCGTTAAGGGCTTTACGTGCCGTTTGTTCGCTGAGACTCATGACTTCATCCCCGTTGAGAGACGTAGAGTTGACGACGAAATTCTGATAACATGAACTAATGGTTTTCATGAGCGTTAATTTTTTTTAATTTTTAATTTTATTTTTTAAGATTTTATTTATTTATTTTTAGAGAGGGAAGGGAGGGAGAAAGAGAGAGAGAGAGAAACATCAATGTGCAGTTGCTGGGGGTCGTGGCCTGCAACCCAGGCATGTGCCCTGACTGGGAATCAAACCTGCGATGCTTTGGTTTGCAGCCCGTGCTCAATCCACTGAGCTACACCAGCCAGGGCATGAGCGTTAATTTTATAAGACCAGGACAGATCCGAAGAATGGGGTCTGAGCAGTCGGGTAACTAAAGTAGGAATCGGCCACAGTGCATCATGGTCTGTACCCCTGAATCAAAGAGACATGATCAGAGGGGAGAAAGGAAACTAAATTTTAAATTACGTATTATAGGTACAGATTTTATTAAAACTTTTGCTGGAACTAAGCACAGTACGTTTGCTGGCCATTTTGGTATTTTATGCCCAATTGAATTCTCCGTAGTAGACCAACTAGCTCGCTACAACTAAATGGAAAACAGACAACTCACCTTTCCAGGGAACACACCCCCTTTCAAGCAGAGCTGACTGACCTGCAGGGTGTGGGGAACTGTGAGCTACGGAGACTGCGCATTGTGTGACCACAGCCCATGTCACCACGTTCTCCTCCCCCTCCAGGGACTGGAAGTGCTTATTCACATATTCATACTTTGTCCTCGGCCACCAAGCCCAGGGACAGTGCCCTCCTCCTCTGCTGTCCCGCACTCTGTATTTCCGTGACAACACACGCTAATGTAGTGTGACAGAATCCTCTTGGTCACGCCTGCCTGATCTGAAAGCCCGTTGGCAGCCAGATGCTGTGTTTGTAAGGACAGCACCTGGCAGCTGACTGCTCTCTGGTTATCTAGACAACGGGATCCCACAGCCACGGCTTTCTGTAAAGGGAGCAAACAGTGCTTAATCACGGTTAATGCTTGCTCTTCTGTGTGGAAGTCTTCTCTAAGTGCAAGGTCATGAGATGTTTTTCTATAGTTAATTTCTAGGGGCTCTGTTGTTTTGTCTTACACTTTTAGGTCGGTGTTCAATTTGGAGTGACTTTTTAGGTGGTGTGATCTCACAGTTAGTTCCATGTGGGGATATGGTTGAGACAGCACCTTTGCTGAAAGAAGGAAAATATTGCCCCATACTCGCGGGTCACAAATCAGGTAGCACAAAGGTGTGTAGGTCTGTGCTAGGACTCTATTCCCTTCCAGTAGTCTATTGTCTCCCCTTATGCCAATAGTTCATTGTCTTAATTATTATAGCTTTATTGTTTCATAGCCAGTTGCATGATTCCTCTAACGTGGTTCTTCTTGAATATTCTGTTGTCTATTTTTGAATCTTGGCATTTCCAAATGAACGCTAAAATCAGCCTGTCAATTTCCACAAAGTAAACCTTCTGAGGTTTTGACTAGAATGACATTGAATCTATAGGTTAGGTTGGGGAAATGTGTCATCTTTACAATTTTGAGTTTTCCAGTATGTAT
>PVIA01014129.1:0-28504 GCA_004024845.1 Tonatia bakeri
CATCTATTTTGTTTTTTATTTTCCTTTGGTCTGGTTGCAGCTGTTACATAAGGGCAGTGGAGCCTGGCCCACTGTTGGTCTTCTTTTTGCTTAAATACTCCTATCAATTACTGAATTAATTGGTAAGTAGAATTCCTAGAACCACTGGGAGATTACAGGTATCATCCCATCCCATGAATTTCTTTAGGAATACAGAAGAGCATGATTCCACAGCTTTCCTAGGACACCTGTTGACATCTCTTTCAGTACTAGGCAAAATTCTCTTTACAGGATACAGTCCAGGCCAATTTATAATTAAATCTCTGTTCTGATGATGTTTCTAAAATAGGATTAATATGTCTTTTTAATTTACTTCAATGAGTAGCTCAGTTGCTTAACTGGAGTTTTAATTCTGTGATACGTGTGCGTTGGATTCATGACCCTTTGCACAGCATTTTCAGTTACGTGATGTTCGACAGAATGGCAATAAGGTTCTCCCTCACTCTGGTTTCAGAAGAACATGAATACTGGGTTTATGTGGCTCGTGTTAGCACCTAACACTTGTCAAACCAACACCTTTTGCTGTAAGTGTTGGTGGTATTTGTCCAGGTACCTCTCTCCACTGAAGCTTGTGTAATGTTTATGAATGACTGTATCTTATGACTTCCATAAATTACATGTCGATATTCAAAAACCTATGCCTGTATTTTGAGGGTTGGGGAAAAAAACCCACTAAATGACAATTTAAGAAAGACACATTGCTTCCAGATTTTGATTGTGTATGGGAAAATACTATTGCAGTGAAAATCTTGGTAGTTTCTTGCAATGAGTAGTCAATATTTTATCAAAACCGACTTGTATGGACTAATACATCTTCGCCACAGTATTCAAGTTTCTGATCTCTAGCTCTTGTACACTGTATATATTTTTTTACTCATACATTATTTAATTCACATTGAATTCTGCTATTTAAGCCTCCAAATAAGTAATTTATCTTTTCAGGCAGGGCACTATAATACCTGAAATAAAACAAATTCCTGGGAAGTTTGTTCTCTGTATGCGGCTGCAAAGGATAAGCATTTTTGTGGGTCCTCTTTATAATATCTGTGATAACGGATTTACTTTAAGTTGGGTTCTTTCTGAAATGTCCATCTTCACATGAGAAAACCTTATATTCTATTGGTTCACACTCTTTAGGCCTCATTACATGCAATTAAAGGTTTGAATGCAGTATATATGTTTTTATCAAGTACAAAAACATTTGCCCTGGCTGGTGTGGCTCAGTGGATTGAGTGCCAACCTGTGAACCAAAGGGTTGTGGGTAGGATTCCCAGTCTGGGCACAAGACTGAATTGCAGGCCAGGTCCCCAGTAGGGGGCATGCAAGAGGCAACCACACATTGATGTTTCTGTCTCTTTCTTCCTCCCTTCCTCTCTCTAAAAATAAGTGAAATCTTTAGCCCTGGCTAATATGGCTCAGTGGATTGAGGGCTGGCCTGCGAATCAAGGGGTTGCTGGTTTGATTCCCAAAGGCACATGCCTGGGTTGCGGGCCAGATCCCCAGTGGGGGTCAGGCAAGATGCAATCACACATTGATGCTTCTCTTCCTCTCTTTCTCTGTCCCCCTCTCTAAAAAATAAATAAAATCTTTAAAAAAACCTAAAAAAATTTACTGATTTTATGTTGGAAAAAGTTAGCCAACACATGTACTTAAGATTTGTTTGTGTTACACTAAAACTGTAGATTTGTATGTTCATGTAGTGTCTATATTGACAAGACATTTCTGCTTATTGCTTTTTGCTTTTGGGGCTATATAATAACCTTTTTGTACATTGGATTATTGCCCTGATTTGGTCAGAATTTGGATACGTATTAGTCACTTAGGTTTTAGAAATGAATTTTGTTTGATTTATATTGTAACTTTTTATAGTTTTTGACTACATATAGCCTGCTTTCCTTAGATGAAAAAAGAAGTTTAGAATGTGATGAGAATTCAATGGAGACCAAACGGAATGAGGAACATAAGCACAGGAGAGCCCACACTGTCCTTTCGGCTCGAGCACACTGCGTGTCTACAGAGAGATGGCTGTCACACGGGGAGGAAGCCCTTTGCCTACTGAGTCTTGTTGCTGACTATAATATGATCTGTGTGTTTTGGAGTTAAAACTTCTAAACGTCTTTCCTTCATTTTTTATGTATAAAAAGTTAAAAGTTTATAATTAAGGTGTCCCAGAGTGGGAACTTTAGGTAAATCTCTGAAGATTTTACAACTTGTGCCCTGGCTGGTGTGGCTTAGTGGACTGAGTGCTGGCCTGTGGACTGCAAGGTCTCTGGTACAATTCCCAGTGAGGGCACATGCCTGGGCCGTGGGCCAGGTCCCCAGCTGGGGCGCACGAGAGATAACCACACATTGATGTTTCTCTCCCTCTCTTTCTCCCTCCCTCTCTCTAAAAATAAATAAATAAAATCTTTAAGAATATATATTTAAAAAGCACGTCAATGTGAGAGAGAAGCATTGATCAGTTGCTTCCTGTATGCACCCAGGTCAGGAATTGTACATGACTGGGCCAAGAATCAAACCTGCAACCCAGGCATGTGCCCTGACTGACAGTTACAGGAGGATGTCTCCACCAAGGAGCCATACTGGCCAGGACAGCAGTCTGTCTTAGACAGCAGAGAGCCGAAGTATTTTACCTGGGGTAAACAGAATCAGAGCCTGCCTTTTGATGTCCTTTGTCTCTTTATAGCTGGCTGTTGTAATATGGTAATTGTGTTCTACAGGGAGTCTAGTAATTTCCTAGATCATAAAACTAAACCACCCATATATTGGATTAGAGTGGAATCTCTAGGAAATTTAACATCATTTAAATCAGCATTTAGTATCTAAGACAATAGGTGGAGACTCTCTATATACCCCTGGGGCATTACCATCCAAGAAAACTTGTAATCCTCCCAGGTGAAAACATAAAGGTATTTCTGTCTTTTTTTTTTTTTTTACAGTAAAGCTAAAAAGGCACTACATAAATCTATAATTGAAAAATATAGGCAGTCCACAGGATTACCTGATAATAGGTTATGTGGATTTGGAACCACATTATGTTTGGGAATAACCACTTACAGCTATGAGACTGAGCAAATCTCAAATCTCCATCCTTTCCCACTGAGGTATTTTCTTTCCCCCCACTGGAAGAGTAGAAGAATTACAGCGGCTCGTACATGGAATTATACGCCAATTTTAAAAAAGTAATCTTGCATATTGGGCTTAACTCCAGCTACTGCATAAAGGTAATTAGTAGGCCTGATCACTGGAAAGGCCTGAGGTTGCATTAGAACATCCTGTAACAACCCTTCAGGCTCAAGACCACTTTCCTCTTGTAGACATTCCTTTACAATGTTTATTTTCCCTATTGGTTAAGTATCTGACTTACTTCCAAATGCATTTCACCATATTGGAAAAAGTATATGTGGGTATCACTGGTTTAAAAAAAAATCTTGCCCTATCAGGTGAATTGGAATATATATTGCCCCTGAACACTCCGTAGTCGAAAGGTGACAGGTTCTGATGTAACACAGACATTGTTTGATAAAATATTCCTCCTGTTACCAAACAGAGTGGGATTCAGCCACCTGCCACCGATACAGGCATAACACAAAGACTGATGGGGAAGGAAAAAGATCTTATTAAAAGTGTTGCCCAGTTTGGGAGAGCAGGGGATCCTTTGGCCTCAGGCTCCTCTTTTTTGCAAAACATTGAGAGAATACCACCACCCCAGAACCAGAGAGAGTCCAGAAATCTCACTTCATTTTTTAAGAGTAATTAATTAATTCTTTTATTGTTCTATTACCATTGCCCCAATTTCCCCCACTGCTCTCCCCTGCCCCACCCCCACAGTTGGTCTCCACCTTGCTATCCAAGGCCGTGGGTCATTTACCCACATCATTCTTGTCTGTCTTTGTGGGGCCTGAGGCTGGTACGTGAATGGTTCTCCAGGTTCAGCCTCCTTTCTTGGGGTGTGCACTGGTGGGGCCGGCACTGCCGGCACCTCACTGCAGCTTTTTTCCACTCTGAGGCCTTGGACCTCTGCTGACTGCTGACTGCTGCATGCTGCGGCTCCATCTGTGGGCCCAGCGTCTGAAGCTGCTTGCACCACCAAACAAGTGAGTGTCCTGGCCTGTATATTCATGCACTGATGTCAGAGTGAGAGAAGGGGTGCAGTCTAGGATCCACGGGGCATGGAGCTGCAGTGTCCAGCAGGCCGCCACCAGAGCACGTGTCCCTGGGGTGTGGCCCAGTGTGTGGGACTTGGCCTGCAAGCTGCTTCCCCAATCGGGCAAGGGAGCAGGTGCAGAAGGGCTAAAGGGGTCCAAGTCTTTGCCTGCCCTTTGTTTAAATCTTTGGGCCCCAAATCCTATCTGCTCCAGAAGTATCCTACTCATTTAGCCAATCCCAGCTAGACAGGCAGGCATGCTCCTCCTCTTGTTGCCAAGTTAATTTCCACAGTACACTTGTGTTCCGACCTTTTTGGCCTGTGCATATTTTGTGCAAGCTTCCTGCTGCTGTGTCATGAGTCACGCTGTTTTGTTTACCTCTATCCGCAGGTATGGAAATTTATCACAAACTGGCCGCAGTGTTAGTCTTGCCACCTCGTCCTTTCCGATGTCTCCCCATTTCCCAGCGATCTCACCACATTCCCCTGGAACACACTGCCATTTTCACAGAAGCTTTACTCTAGGGAGGAGGCAGTTTAGTTGGGTGGGTCCATAAAGAAGCCCCAGTATCTACAGGGCTCTTAATAGTTTCCTGTTTTCGTGGTAATTTTAATTTCTACTAAACTGTTAGTGAGAAGAAAGGGAAACACTCTTTCATAGTCCTTGGGGCAACCACATTCTTGCTTCTGATTCTTTTCTCCTTCTAAGTTACATTTCAGTTTCCTATAATCCTTCCTAAGGTGAACAGACTCCTCCACAGGAGTTTTCCAGTGAACTTTATTTACTTATTCTGCTGCTTTCACTCCCAGAAACCGGTAGGTATATTAATTGGAACAGATCAAAATAGGCAGGGTTACATGTTCTAACAGTAACATTAAATTTCTTTGTGAACCATCAGGGACTTGGAGAAAATCAGAAAAATCTTTAGGTAGATTCCTTAACTTCCATCTAGATGAAGGAACATATACCATTTGCTTATTTCCCTCCTCCTGACCAGCTTTTCTCCAAAGGGAGCTGCTAGAATTCCTGGATTATCTTTGTCTGAATTCCTATTCTCCTTTTCCCCTACGTCAATAGGGAGTAGCAGTGGATAGCTGAGATGGAAGGAGAAAGCAGAAGGGAGGGGAAGGGCGAGTCCAGACAAGGTAAGTCTGAGAGCACAGAAGCTAGTGGAGGAGCCGTGGAAGGGGAAGCAATGGGGGGTGCACATTCATTAGCTTCAGAAGTCTTTGGTTCAGAGACAGTCTCTAAAGACTTTTATTAACCTCTTTAAAAAAATCTATCTGTGCTCCTTCTAGAAGCTTCTAATTTCCAGTTAAGATATGCTCCTCATTCATTCAGTTTAATTGTAGAGCTGGCATTTTTAAGTTTTGCATGCAAAAAATTAATTTAGGCACAACCCCCTCCCAAAACCCCCCTCCATTTTAGCCATCTTTTGCTTTGTAAGTATATTTTATTGATTGTACTATTACAGTTGTTCCATTTTTTCTTCCCCTTTATCCCCTGCCACCTACATCCCTCTCCCCCTAGCATTTCTCCTGTTTAGTTCATGTCCATGGGTCATACATATAAGTTCTTTAGCTTCTACATTTCTTGTACTGTTCTTAACCTCCCGTTTATTTTGTGCCCACCATTTATGCTTCTTAGTCCCCATACCTTTTCCCCCCATGATCCCTCCTCCCCCTCCCCTCTGATAACCATTCACTATATCTCCATTTTTGTGATTCTGTCCCTGTTCTAGTTGTTTGCTTATTTTGTTTTTATTTTTTTGGGGGGGTTTAAGGTTCAGTTGTTGATAGTTGTGAGTTTGTTGTCATTTTACTGTTCATAGTTTTGATCTTTTTCTTAGGTAAGTCCCTTTAACATTTCATATAATAAGGGTTGGGTGATGATGAACTCCTTTAACTTGACCTTATCTGGGAAGCACTTAATCTGCTCTTCCATTCTAAACAAAAGCTTTACTGGATAGAGTAATCTTGGATGTAGGTCCTTGCCTTTCATAACTTTGAGTACTTCTTTCCAGTAAAGTTTCTTTTGAGAAGCCAGCTGATAGTATTATGGGAACTCCTTTGTAGGTTACTGTCTCCTTTTCTCTTGTTGCTTTTAAGTTTCTCCCCTTATCTTTAATCTTGGGTAATGTAATTATGATGTGCCTTGGTGTGTGCTTCTTTGGGTCCAACTTCTTTGGGACTCTCTGAGCTTCCTGGACTTCCTGGAAGTCTATTTCCTTTGCTGGATTGGGGAAGTTTTTCTTCATTATTTGTTCAAAGAAATTTTCAATTTGTTGCTCTTCCTCCTCTCCTTCTGGTACCCCTATGATTAAGATGTTGGGACATTTAAAGTTGTCTGGGAGGTTCCTAAACCTCTCCTCATTTTCTGAATTCTTGTTTCTTTATTCTGTTCTGGTTGAATGTTTATTTCTTCCTTCTGGTCCAAATTGCTGATTTGAGTCTGGTTTTATTCCTTTCATTGTTGGTTTCCTGTACATTTTCCTTTATTTCACTTTTCATAGCCTTCATTTCTTCCTCTATTTTGCAACCATACTCAACCATTTCTGTAAGCATTGTGATTACCAGTGTTTTGAACTCTGCATCTGATAGGTTGGCTATCTCTTCAGCACTTAATTCTGGTTTTGGAGTTTTGATCTGTTCTTTCATTTGGGCCATATATCTTTTGCTTGGTGTGCCTGTTACGTTACACTGCGTTGTGATACTGTATGTGGGGGAGGGGTCCAAGAGGGAACAATGCTGCTTGCTCAGCTCTCCGCTGGCTTTCAGTCACTTCCCCCGCTACCCACAAGCAAATTGGGCCCTTCTGGTGCTGATTCCTGGGTGGGTGGTTTTGTGTAGTTCTAGGACCCTGTGGGTCTTTCCAACAAACTCTCCTGTGAAGCTGGGAGGACACCTCCATGAGGATTCTGAGACAGCTAAGAATATCCAAGATTTGTGTTGGAGGGAGGAAGTGCTCCTTATTTTTGAGGCCAAAAGAGTTCAGGCTCTCTTTTGTTAAAAGGAAAAAAAAAGGCTTTTATTTAGATTTTCAGAAAGCAATTCCCATTGAAAAGCCAAAATTAAAACTCAGCCACCCATTTTTCCTCCTGCTCCACTTTAGTCTTGGTTCTCTCAACCCTTGACCTTTAGCTCTACCTCAAGGATTTGAAGAAATACAGCTCAAATAAAATCAGGGTCTTTTACCTTATAACAGGGAGGTCTTGAATTCCAATGGAAACTTATACAAGTTCACCTGATCTGAAACAAGGAGCTGGTGGGGCACAATGGGTCCCTACTGGTACCCAGCATAAATCTGGGTCTGCAAGGTAGTCCTGGGTGGGCTTCTTTGTAATCCTGCCACACTGTGCTGAATAATAGCAACATGACAAATGTATCTGTAAGAATTTCTATGAGTTTTTTGAGCCAAACTGACAATTGCAAGAAAGCAAAATATCAAGGGATTGAGAAAATGCTCCAGAGAATGGCAGTTTTACCACTAACTTTACTTAATTTTAAAAACAACAATAATTTTTACAAATTGATGAAAGAGATGGAGGGACATCAATTGTTGATAGAACACCGGGAAAGTCTCCCTGCCCCTGGCCAAGATGGAGGCAGGGGGAGGTTTTTACACTGAGCATATGCAAAGCTAGCAAGACAATTGGATAGGGGGAAAAGCCCTTCTACACCCTCCTTCTGGTACCAGATTAGGAGTGGGACAGTGGGAGGCAGGCACATGTGCCAGAGAGGTCAGAATGGTGGCAGGAGGAGGTGCTGGACCAAAAAGTCATGTTAGTCTAGCCTGGGGAAAGAAGGGATTGGTTGGAAGATAGGCCCACCCAAAGCACATGAACGTTTGGAAAGTTAATTGGTCATTCTGAGAAAGCACCTGGCCCTTTACATACCCAATACAAATATAGTCCCAAGGGAACAAAGAAACGTGTTCTTGCTTGTTGTTTGTTGCTCAGGATCTACATTTGAAAGGTGCTCTGGCCTGTCCTCTCCAAGGGCCACATGGCCTTTGCAGTCATGTGGCTCATGGCCACCAGGAGGGAGCATCTCTCTGTCTCTCTCTGTCACTCTGACCTGGTGGAGCATTCGCTGGTGCATTTTTGTGCTCTCCGATCCAGGAGCATTCAATCTTGCATTCCTAGTTGCTGCATGGCCATGGCTACTCAGGCTCTACACCCAGCCTCCAGGAGGGAGCCTGAAGCTAGAGAGCAGCTGGGAACAAGCTAAGCTATCTAAATGACCACTTAGCAGCTTCCTGAAAGCTCCAAAGAATGATAGTTTAAAATGGAGCAGGAACTCTGGGTACTGCCTTTTGTTCTAGTCTTGCTGAGGATGGCTGGGTTTTGTCTGGGTTTTGCAAAGGAGGTGGACTATGAGATGGGGAATCCTCCATTCTCCCAGATCATGTAGCATCCAAATAAAGACCTCTTTCCTTTTTCACCAACCTCTTGCCCTTGAGTTTGCCTTTTGTGGCAGTAGTCAGGTGAACCCCTTTTTTTTGTTCAGTAACACTCTGTGGTTACTTTTGGTCTTTTAATTTGTAAAGTAGGCCTCTCCTGAGCTTATTGGGTTTAGTATGTAGCTCCTTTTTAGTCCACAGACCAGTCTCTAGGTTGTTTCACTTATTCTGTTAGAGATAACACTGCGTCTTTTTCTGGTTGAGAACTTCCTCATTTCAAGTGCCTGAGTCATGCGGCTTCTGGCTTCAAAGCTCCCTCCTGCCTTCCACTGGGCTGCAGCCCAGTCTCTCCCCACCTGGGCTGACCCTGTCTCTCCCAGGGGCTCCTCTCCCCAAGGTATGCAGGCTCACCACCCCTATTCACTCTCTCTTGCAGCCAGCAAGGTCTTTCAACTGTGTCTCTCTGATTCTTTTGAGACAGGTTAGTAAGCCAGGACAAGGGAATAGAAACTGAGACATAGTTAAATGGCCAAGCAGTTTATGAGCATTCAGTAAATCACAGAATCTTATCTTCCATAATCAAGGACACTTAAGAGTAAATGATTTAGCCCTAGTTCGTGTGGCTCAGTGGACTGTGTGTTGTGAACCAAAAGGGTCGCTGGGTCAATTCCCAGTCAGAGTACATACCTGGGTTGCAAGCCATGCCCTGGGTTGGGAGAGTGAGAGAGGGAAACACACATTGATATTTCTCTCCCTCTCTCTCTCCCTTCTCTCTTAACTAACTAACTAACTAACTAACTAACTTACACTTTGCCTTCTCAACCAGAGGGTATATAGCTATAGCTTAAATCAACATACTCAGGATGATAGCAGAAATGTAATCAGGATCATTTGTGCCAGTCACACCCAAGGATGGATGAAGTTAAAGAAATAAATCTCATTTTGTTTCATTAGCATAAAGATGATGAACATTCTATTGAGATCCACTCCCTAAAGCCTCCCCTAAACTCCCAGCTTTTAAGACCCTCAAAACATAGGACCCAGCACACTCTCCTTCCTGGGGGGCATGCTCAAGCCGTCTTTCCCCCTTTTTTCCCCACAGGCATGCATCTCCTAGACCCTAGGGACTCCATGAGACTTGCAACCAGGGGAATAACGAGCACTGACAGCTCACTCTGAACTTGTCCCCAAGGCCCTTCTTTCTGTGACTCTTTAGTGAGCTGACAGCAGCCCCACCTTGGCTCACTTGTTTTCCACAACATTTCTAGAGAACCAAAGCAGCCCCACAGTTTCTCCTTCTATCCTAGGCCCTTCCTTGTTTCACTGTCTCCAGCTTTAATAAACGTACTTTCAAAACCACCTGGACTTGTATTGTAAAAGCTTTCCCGCATGAAGGGAAGAGCCCACACACTACAGGCTGGGCAAAGGCAGACTCACTCCTAGCCAGGTCCCTGTCTGGTAACACTCTGATGCTGTTTGCACCTCTAAGCTCAGAGCTGGATGTCAGTCTTCCTCACCTCTGTGTGCCAATGTCTCACACCACAGCTTGGATGGCACAGACATTAAGTGGAATGAAAATGTACCAGTCTTAGCAGCTGGCTTTGGAATTCTCACAGGGCAAGAATTGTCTTGTTTAATAAAAATATGCAGCTTAGCTGGTTGGGGGAGTTCAAGAAGGGTGGAGGATAGCATCTTAGGAAATAATTGGCAGAAGCCAGGGTGGCTTGTTGAAATGCAATAGAAAAAGTTTGGGAAATGGACGAAGAGGCATGGGAGGTCCAAGTTTGAGTTTTGGAGGATGCTGCCTTGGGTTGGAAACAGCAATGATCCCAATTTAACTCTGCCTTGCCACTGCCACAACTCCTTGAGTGACTTTGGCTGTTAGCCAATGTCTCAGTTTTCCCCATCTGTAAATGGGGCTCCTATCTGCCTCTCAGAATGCAGTAACAATCAAATGTGGTAATGCCAATAATGCTGAGTAACGCTGCTTATTCCAGTTTTTCTCATCAGTGAGATGGGATGGTGTATTAGTACATTCCTTGGGGGATTGACAGGCATCACATGTTCAATGCCCATTCCTGGCAGATAGTCAGAGTGCACCCACCTGCTACTGTTTGCTGAAGTAGTGTTATGGGTGCCTATTCCATGGCAGACATGGCACTCACACCTCGAATAGCTTGAAGTAAGTATTATCATCTCACTATAGGCTTTCATAGAGATTTAATTACACAAGGAGTAGATGATTATGAGCTCATTAAAAATTTCAAAGACCACAGAGAAAGAATTCCCTTTTTCCTTTCAACTCCTTATTTCCTGGTCCTGCCAGTTCCTGCCCTCACCATGAGCCCTCCATTCTGAGCAACTAAGGTTACTAATGTTCTTTGTTCTGCTGCTGGAACCAGCCTGGACTGGTTCTGTTATGTTCTGTATTTCTACAAAGTGAGCCCCACCCTTGGAGAGCCAAAAAGCCCCACCCACATTCAGGGTGTTACTTTGGGGAAGTCATACTCTGTTTTATGCACTCTTATCTCTAAGCCTAAAGTAAATTTCTTCTTCATTTAACTTCACATTTTATTTCAACATGCTCCAACTTCCAGAATAAGGAGTGGCTGCCTGGGGGATCCACAGAACGGGGGTACCAAAGGGCCCACCTGCCTGTTCCAAGTGCTGGTGGTCCCAGGGCACCTGGGCCTCAGCTCCTTACATCCAGAGTTGGTGCCAGCAAGTTGTGTGGCCAGGCCTGGCAGGGCAACTCTGAGGTCACAGTGAAGATAGAGGCGGCTCTGCCGCGCAGCCCTGTGGGGTAAACAGATCAGTCACTACTGACTGCCCAGCATAGTCTGGGCTGGGCTGGGGAGGCATAGGAAACTGTGGGAACTCCACAGTGTCTGCCCCAGCCTAGAAATTGTGGGTACTGAGAGGAGGGTTTCCTGGAGAAGGGTTTCCTGTGTGATCCTGAAGAATGAGTAGAGAGAGAGCATGGGGAAGTGTTCCCTGCTGAGGGAATAGCCTGTTGGGAGGCTCAGAGTGTAGCGTTGGGTATTTGGAGGAATTCAGGTTGATGATGATTCCATCACATAGTGCTGGGCATTTGAGGGATTTGCTTTCTCATTCTAAGGAAGGGCAGGACCTGGGAGGAAAGAGGGGAGCAAACATTCCAGATGGGGGAATGGCCAGTCCTGAGACCTGAGTAGTAGAGACCCAGCAAGGCTCCTGTAGCTGCAGTAGGAAGGGGACCTGGACAAGGGCCAGATCTGGGCAGCAGACATAGTTTTGGGGGTCCTTAGCAGGCAGATTGTAACATTTGAAGTCCTGAGAATGTCTGGACTCGCAGGAGAGAGCAAAGACAGGACCTGGCTCCTAGCCCCCAGGAATCCCAGCATCGAAGTATCACAGGTGGGCACAGGTAACCAGGTTCTTGGTGATTGTGGACAAAGAATTGAACCAAAGGGGAGAAAACTGTACTTGAACATTCATTAAAATAAAAAGATATATATATATATATATACATATATACAAAAAAAGAAAAATGTACTTGAACAATGATTAAAATAAATAATTGTTACCATATAAACTAAATTTTAAGAAAGTAGCATGTAAAACAAACAGTTGCACTAATATGATGTGACTTGTTATACTTTTCATAATCTTTTTAAAAATAAAAACTATGTTTTAGACATAAAAAAAAGAATTGAACCAAACACACAGAATTTATAACAGAAAGAGAGAGAGAGAGAGAGCAGATTGTTAAGTGACAGTACACTCCACAGAACATGGGAGCGGACCGACTCCAAGCAGAGATTGACCTCTGGGGTTGGAGGGGTTCTACACTTGTAGGGCGGATCTTTCCGGGCTGGTTTTGGCGGGCTTTCATTGCACATGCACAAGTAGTTGTATTACTTTAAAGTTACTGTGCTTATGGTCTCCCATGATTTTCCTTGAGTGACCACTGGAGAAGGGGTTGCATAATGTTAACTTATTATAATGCTACTATAATGAAGCAGGGATCGTGTAGCATCTTCTGCACAGGGGCATTCATGAGTCACCATGGTTCAGCGCTTTTCCAGAAAGCAGGAACAACCTGTCTTAGAACAGTGTTTCTGTCCTGTATCGATGTCCTGATGTCCTTTATCTTAGCCCGGGGGCACCTCTGGAGTTTCCTCCTTCCTGACTATCTCCTGCTTCAGAAGGAGGGCAGAGGGGGGTGGGGAATCAAGGAGCCAGAGGGTAAGAGGAAGCCCACTATCCCCAGACAGATGGAGTAGAGGTTCTCAGCCAATTTTCCACCAGAATTTGTATTTTATAATACTTTCCAAAATGATGTGCGGCTAATATAGATTTTGCATTAAAATGGATTATTTTCGAATTTTGTGCCAGTCATGAAGATCCCTGGAGATGCTACCACTTTCATCTACTCCTTTCTAGGCAGTTTTCACTAATATTGTCAATTATATAACCCGAGTTGAACATTTAAAAAAATCAGCTTTGTAACCCCCTGAATTGGTGGGCCACAATTTTGACTGAGTTCCTTTTCAGGTACTTGAAGAAGAGTAATCTTTTTGACTGTTTTGCTTATGCAACACAAAATTTTTGGAAAACTTTTGTTTCTCCATACACTGTAAATTGATGGCAAACTTTTTTTCAGGAGTTCAAATTGTTGCGATTTCTGGTGTATTGTAAATATTGAAATTTAAAAATAAAAGGTATGCTATTCTTTTAAGTATATCCAGTGGTGTCTTTGAGACCTGAGATCCACTATTAATCATTTAAGAAAAGACATAAGCATATTTTTCTTTAATTTTACATTTTATTTTTCTCTTTGAACTTGTATTTTATTCCACCTCTGCCACAGAATTTTATCCTAATTTTTTTTATGTTTAAATAATTTTTAATGATCATTCTATTATATTCTGCCTAAGAAACATATGTAAATGAATATAAATTAAACAAAGTTTGTTTCTTGTGACCATTAGGCTAAGAAATTAACATTTTTCTTCTTTTTTTAATGTTTGTAAATTTTTTTAAAAGATTTTATTTATTTTATTTTTTAGAGAGGGTAAGGGAGGGAAAAGAGAGAGAGAGAGATCAGTGTGTGGTTGCCTTTCACATGGCACCCACTAGGGACCTGGCCTGCAACCCAGGCATGTGCCTTAGACTGGGAATTGAACCGGCAACCCTTTGGTTTGCAGCCCACGTTCAATTCACTGAGCCACGCCAGCTAGGGCAACATTTTTCTTCTTGAATTGAGTTTTTATGGCAACTATTATTTGTATGCAAGTGATGAAAACATAAATCATTACATCATTTGATGTGCAATTATTAAACATAAAAAGCAAAATTATATTTGACTCATTTCTTAAGGAGATGAATGGATTTTTTTCCCTTTAGTTCTTGGATCTGTGAATAAACAGGCCTCATTATACCAATAGAATTTTGCTCAGTATGAATGCTGCTACCACGAGCATTTAAAAAAATTTTTTTTAGAGTTTATTTATTTATTTTAGAGAGAGGGGAAGGCAAGGGGAGAAAGGGGGAGAAACATCAATGTGTGGATGTTTTGCCACTTGCTGGGGACCTGGCCTGCAACCCAGGCATGCACCCTGACTGGGAATCAAACTGCTACCCTTTGGTTCACAGGCCCACACTCAGTCCACTGACTACACCAGCCAGGGCCCACAAGCATTTAAAAGACATGTCTCTTGATATGCAAGTATGTTTATGCATTTCTGTTGAGAATATACCCAGGAGAAAGACAGTGGGTCATTGGATGTAAATGGACAAGGAAAACATGGGGGAAGGATTAAATGTGGGGTGGGGTAGGGCAGCGGAAATAGTGGGGGGGAAATGGGGACAACTATAATTGAACAACAATATTTTTTTTTATTAAAAAATTTTTAAAAATGTACTAGGGAAGCAAAAAAAATTTCTTTCATTTTAGTACTGTGGTTACTACCCAATTTCCAAAGTGTTCATACTAATTAGCATTTGGACCAGCAGCTTATGAGATCTGTTCCACATCTTGACAAACTTTGTTCCAGACCTTTGAATTTTGGCAAACCTGTGAGTGTGTGGTTGTGTTGTGTTGTGGTTTTAATTTGCCTCCTCTGACAGATAATGGGTTGAGCATCTTTTGGTATGTTTATTGGACATTTAAAGTTCTTTTGTAAATGCCTGTTGTAAATTTTGCCCATTTTTCTTTCAGGTTGTCTGTCTTTTTATGACTGTTTCTAGGAATTCTTTGTATTTACTAGATATGAGCTCTTTTCTGGTTATTGAGAATATATTCTCCACTCTCAGGCTTGCCTTTTCATTCCTTTCCTGGTGTCTTTGGATGAACTATCATTGAGTGTAGTCCCATTTATCGATATTTTCCATTATAGTTGGTGATTTTTGATATCCTGTTTATGAACATTTTCCATTCTTTGATATGATCCTATATTATCTTTGGAAACTTTTATTGTCTTCCCTTTGACATTAAAAATTAAATTTAATGAAATAGCATTGGCTAGTAATATATGTTTCAGATGTACAATTCTATGACGCATTAGCTGTATATTGTGTGTTCATTGTCCAAAGTCTAGTCTCCTTCTATCCCCATATATTTGACCCCCATTACCCTCTTCATCCTCAGCCTCCCCTCACCCTCCTTCCCCTCTGGCGACCACTATAATGTTGCCTATGTCTATGAGTTTGGTTGTTTGCTTTGTTTGTTGCTTTCTGTTTCATGTCCCACATATTAGTGAAATCATAGGGTTCTTATATTTTTTAAATAATTATTTTATTGTTGTTCAATTACAGTTTTCTGCATTTTCCCCCAACCACTCCCCCCTGACCCCAGCCAAATCCACCTCCTCTCCTTGCTTCCATCTTCCCCCTGGTTTTGTCCATGTAACCTTTCCCTCATTATCCTCTCCCACCTCCCCTCTGATTACTGTAAAATTGTTCTTAATTTCTATGTCTCTGGTTATATTTTGCTTGTTTTTTTCTTTTGTTTATTATGTTCCAGTTAAAGGTGAGATCATATGGTATTTATCCCTCACCACCTGGCTTATTTCACTTAGCATAATCCATTTTGCCTAGCATGGTATTCTCAAGATCCATCCATGCTGTTGCAACATTTCACCATTTTTTTTTTGCTTTACTAGTATTCTACTGTACATATAGAAATAAACAGTGTTATAATGTAGAGAAAAGGGAACACTTGTGCGTTGTTGGTGCGATTGTGAATTAGTATAGTCACTGTGGAAAACAGTGTGGAGGTTTCTCAAAAAATTAAGAATAGAACCTTAATGACCCAGCAATTCCACTTTTGGGTATTCACTTCCCAAAATACAAGTATTTACAAGTAAATACAAGTATTTCAAGTATTCAACTTGAAAAACTTGAAAACACTTATTCGTAGAGATATACGTACCCTTATGTTCATTGCACAATTACTAAGACATGGAAACGACCCAAGTGTCCTTCGATGGATGATTGGAAAAGAAAATGCATCTTTCACATTTAGATCTACAATGTAGGGTTGGTATTTGGTGTCATGTCAGGTAGGTGACAAATTTCCTTTATTCTCCATGTACTCAACTGTCTCAATCTCATTATTGGAAAACCATCCTTCCCCCACTTCTCTGTACTGCCATCTTTAGAATCAACCCAGTGTGGATCCGTATTTGGGGCTCTCTGTTTTCTTCCATTGGTCTTTGCTCATGTCTGTGGCACTTCTGCACCATAATAATTACTACAGCTTCAAATAAATTTTGATATCAAATCATGTAAATTGTCTCACCTTGTTCTGATTTAGGTGTATCTTGGCTTTTCTTTAAAAAAAAAGATTTTATTTATTTATTTTTAGAGAGGGAAGGGAGGGAGAGAGAGACAGAGAGAAACATCAGTGTGCGGTTGCTGGGGGACATAGCCTGCAACCTAGGCATGTACCCTGACTGGGAATCGAACCTGCAATGCCTGGTTCACAGCCCGCGCTCAATCCACTGAGCTACGCCAGCCAGGGCAAATCTTGGCTTTTCTTGATGTTTTGCATTTGTATATAGATTTTTACTTCCCAGCTTTATTAAGGTACAATGGGTATATAGCATTGTGTAAGTTTAAGGTGTACTATTCATGTACATTTTAGGATAAGCTTATTAAATTCTACAAAGTAACTGTTTGGAATTTTGGTTTGGTTTAGAGTGAATCTATAGATCTGTTTAGGGAGAACTGACATGTTTAAAGTATTAAATTTGCCAATTTAGGAACACGGTTTCTCTTGTAATTTATTTGCCTTTTAAAATTGATCTCAATAAGATTTCATCATATTTCTCTGTAGTGTTTTTGCATATCTTTTGTTAGATTTATTCTCAGGTATTTGGTCTTTTTAAATTTTCAAAAATGCCATTTTCTCATTGTTGCTTTCAACTACAAACTTAAGTACTGGCATATGATTTTGTTTCCAGCAATCTTTCTGTGCTCACTTATTAGTTTTTGGATCATAACCACAAATTGTGTCATCTGCTGGTAATGGCAGGTTTGTTTTCCCCTCACCAATCCTTATGCCATTTATTTATTTATTTAATTTCATTTCTCTTTTTCTTTCTTTGCCTTAGTGCAGAGGCTAAGTCCTGTACTGAAGAAAATTAAGAGTAAGCTTCCTTGTCGTGTTGCCATTCTCAAAGGGAAAACTACTATGGTATGATTCACTGTTAGGCACAAAGTTTGCTGCAGAAAACTTTATCAGATAAAGGCATTTTATTCTTAGGTTGCTAGGAGATTTTCTTTAAAACCATGAATAGGTATTAAATTTTGTTGAGTTGTTTTCATACCCACTGAGATCATCATATAAATTTTCTCTTTTAAATTTAATTTTTAATATTTAATTGATTTTAGATAGAGGATGGGAGAGAGAGAGAAACACTGATTTGTTGTTCCACTTATTTATGGATCATTGGTTGACTCCTCTATGTACCGTGATTGTACATCAAACCTGCAACCTTGGCATATAGGGATGATGCTCCAACCAACTGGTCTACCTGGCCAGGGCCATACATTTTCTCTTTTAATCTGTTAATTACATTGAATAATTTTCTACTGTTAAGTCATTCTTCCTGGGATAAAGGCAACTGAACTCTATGAAACTTTTTATGTTTCTCAAGATTCTATTTGCTGATATTTGAGTTATGATTTTTACATCTAAGTTCATTAGTAAGATTGGCCTGTAATTTTATTGTCAAAGGCAGATTTTGGTATCAAGTTTCTGCTGGTTTCCATTTTTTTTCTTATTCCCTAAAAGAGTTTGTATAAGATTGGCATTATTTCTTCCTTAATTGTTTGGTAAAAGTCACTAGTGAAGCTTTCAGAAACTTCAGAGGGGAAAGTGTTTAATCATAGATTCAATTTCCTTAATCATTATAGGACTATTTATGTTTATTATTTCTCCCTGTGTCAATTTTGGCAAGTTGTATTATTTTTCTTTTTAAAAAATACCTTATTTTGTAGTTTTTTTTTTATTCTAGAGACAAGGAAAGGGAGGGAGAAAGAGAGGGAGAGAAACATTGATTGAGAGAGAAACATTGATCAGTTGCCTTCCACATGCACCCTGGCCAGGGACTGAACCTGAAACCCAGGCATTGAACCTGTGACCTTTCAGTTTATGGGATGATGCCCAACAAACTGAGCCACACTGGCTGGGGCATGTATTATTATTTTTTAAATTAAGAATTCATCCACTTTATTTTTAAAAACAACTTTGGCATAAAATAGTCTGGTAGTCTCTTTCTTATGTGTATTTTTGTTTTAAAAATGTATTACTTTTTTTCTGCCCCTCTCATTCTCTTCCTCTCTCTTTAAATAAGAGGAAAACAAACAAATGTTTATTAACATGTCTATCTTCTGTACACATAGGGGATACCCAGGGAACAATGAGTAAGTCCCCTCTCTCTTTTTTCGTGCAAGCTTGGAGAAAATGGTGAGAACCTAACAAATACCAGGATAATGATGTTCTTTAATCCTTTGAAATCCTTCTAAACTCTGTGCTAAAAATCAATCATGATCTCTTCAGATACTAGTTTAGTGATTTCTCAGCTGATAAGTTGTTTAGATCCTCCTTCTACTTTGTTGAAACAAAAACTTGAAAAGCAGAGACTGGGGAAAGGATTAATTATCCAATCATTAGAGTGCCTCCCTTTGTCAGCACCAATATTAACATTCTAGATGTCTCTTTCTTTGTTCACCAGAGGATTTTGTACCTGAAGAGCATAAAACGAGAATGGAGAGAGGTAGGGTTTTTGTTTTTTAAACAAACACATGAAAGGTGGCACTTGGAAATGGATAATTCATTCTTCTAGAACCAGGAATATTCTCAGGCAGGTTTATTTAGGTAGTTGCATTTGGGGAAGATGAGTATCCTGGCATTGATTTCCTTTAATTAACCCTGTATCTGCCGGTCTGGTGGAATATCTTCCCAGACCCTTCCAGGTGTACGTAACCTGGACTATGGACTAGTCCCCACCTTGAGAGCAGTTAATGTTTTCCGTTTTGCATTCTGTGATCCACTGTGTCCTACATTAATAAAGGTGTTGGCTACGGTTACTTTATCCCAACTCAGAGTGTCCAGAACTATGTGTTTTGGATGCTTGGCCCTAAGTTACTGGGCACAGACCTAATTTTAAGTAACTGTTACAAATTGAACAGCAAAGACATGTAGTGTGTGGTGTCATGAGCTGTGTGTGGCACTGAAGAGACGTTTTCTTACTTAATCCCCATTTTATAGATGAGGAGACTGAGGCTCAAGAGTGTTTCCATAAGTCACTTTCCCAGGACCAAAAATTTTGGCATAAACAGTCTTAGCGTTTTGAGAAATTTCTCCAAGAGGGCTGAGATGACTTCAGGGGAAGCCCAAACCAGATACTACCACAGCTTGGATTCTCTCCCAGGGCCCAGAGGGCAGGGGTTGGACAATCTCATGTAATTAGTGGACATTTCAGGAGAGTACAAATCAGCAGACTCCTGACCCCAGGTACAGACTGGCTGTTGATCCAGGCCTCAGAACAAATCTAAATCCTGGGTCTACACTGACACCTAAATCCAACCATGGAGGGAAACCCAGTGGGTGGGGAGAGCTTGGACAAAGACCAGAAGGGGAGACATATGTGCTCTGATTGGGGGTGCTAGGCTGTTTAACCCAGAGGGACTCACCAACTCTTTGTGGCCACAAACCCACTGCATATGTGTGGAAGGGAGGAGGCTGAGGCCCGGGCTCAAGGCAGGACAGCCTCCCTTTCTTCCCATGTCTCAGGGACTTGATACTTGGCTGTGTTAGTTTTCTGTTGCTGCTATGAAAGACCAAAATTCACCTGATTAAATTAGAAGATCTACTTGGTTTAATTGAGCAGTTCATGAATTGGGCAGCATCCCAGCTGGCAGCTGGAAGGACGCTGGAAGGGTTGTAAAAAAGGAAGGTTGGTATAGGAAGAAGGGTGGGGCAAGGGAGCTATGAACAACAACAAAAGGATTATCTTTAGAACAAGGTATCTTTTGCAGGGAAGAGAATGGTGAGAGTTTTTATCATGTAGTTTGCCTCTTCTTTCCTGGATCACCTCACTGGTGATGACCAGCACATGCCGGACTGGTTGATTAAGACCCTGTTTCTGGAGGAGGTTGGAACACCCAGTAGGTCAGGAATGAGATGTAGGTTTGGTATCATGGGCTTGATTACTAGTGACACCATTTTGGCCTGGTGGTTTTGTCCCGAACAATTCCCTACTGCGATCATACTCTCAGCTTAACTGAGAGGTGTGATTTAAAAAATGAAGGCATTAGCGTCACTGCCAGCTACCTCTCACCTGCTCTGTGGCAGGATGTTTCCGTTTAATCTCTGACATTCACAGTTCATGGTTCCAGGTTTATAATCTGTAAATCACTCATTCTTTTCATTCCCTTATTGATTTTTCAGTCTCAGGGAGAGTCTTTGCTTAGCAGTGAGTGTCTATAAGCATGCACTTCAAGATTTTGAGAGAATACAATGCCAAGGGAATTATCATGATAATAAGCAGGATGACTCCCAGTGTTTGGAGTGACTTTGGAGTCATAGTCTCCAAAACCTAAACCACTTAAAGAAAGTCCTCACTGAAGGAGTCATCTTTTTAAACTGAGTTTCGACTTCCCCAGAAGCATGCATCCAGCTACGTGGGTGGTGATGGCCTCTGCACGACACCTCCAGCTCAGCTAAAGACAAGGGCTATTCTATTTTCAAGAACACCTTTGGTCAGAGAGCCTGGAGATATATTTTGGGTACTTTAGGCCTTCGAGATGTGATGTGCAATGTGTCCAGGAGTTAGGAGGGGTTTCTGATCATATTCTTAGTTGTATCTTTTCCTAATGAGGAAAATACAATTCTGTTTAGGTTAGTGAACCCTGGATCTTGGAAAGCGTCTGGGTAGGTCCTTTCTGGAACAGTTAGGGACACAGTTAGGTTGGTCATCTAAGAGGCATTGCCCAGAGGTGTGCCAGCAGTCAAAGCATCATCTGCCCAGGAGAATGATAACCACTACAGACAGAGATAAACACAATTAGTCAGGCTTTCTCCTAACCTGAAATAAAAAGCTGTCCTAAATTCCAGAGGTTACCCACCCTAACAATCGTCTGGGAGATACAGATGACGGTATTACTCTTCTTCTAGGCCTGAGCCAGAGTAAAGAAAAGAAAGAAAAGAAAGGGTCCACGTTTAGCTAACAGAGAGAGTCTTGATGCAGTGCTGTGGGTGGGAACAGTCGACACAGATGTCGGCCACTTCTCTTTCCCGGTAACTTGATCTGAAGGCCTCTAGTGTTTGTGCAGGACCAGGAGTCAGGTGGGGTCTTCTTCAGTTGCCAGACATATTTTATTAAATTTATCCTTTAGCATCATGATTTAAATGTGATGGAAAGTTATTTATATTTTATTTGAACACATATGATAAGTGCATGCAACAAGTGAGTACCACTCAGTGAACTATTACAAAGTGAAACCTTGGTGAAGAGACAGCACGGTGCCTCCACTCTGGGAGCCCCCGCTGCCGCCCACCCTGACGCCACCTCTCTCCTCCCAATGAAAAGCAGTGTCCTAACTTCCATGGCGTTTTAGTGTTTCATGTGTGTGTTTAGCATTTTACCTCCTAGACGTGCATGTTTAAATGCCTATTTTTGGGAGGTGGACCTCCCATAAAAGGAACAGACATACAATGTATATTATTTTGTGTCTGGCTCCTTTGCTCAAAATGATGTTCCCGAGATTCGTCCTTTAAAACTGTAGTTCATTCATTTTCCTTGCTGCGTAGTAATTTGTTTAATGACCATGTGACAACTGATCTGTTCTGCTCCTTTGCCTTCGTTGCTGTGTAGGTATAATCTACGTACAATACAGTGCAAAGCTTTCAAGCACACTGCGTCGGAATAGATATAGAATTTTTTTGTATTCTGGATGGCTCTGACCTGCCACTTATCCAGCTGATACCCACCAAGGGGACCACTATTCTGACCCTTGTCACCTGGTGTACTTTCATCTGTTTTAAGACTTCACATAAATGAAGTTATGTGTGTGTGTTTTGTTTTTAAATGTGCTACACCCTTACAACCTGATTAGCCCCCAAAGGCCCCACTTGCTGACCCCATCACATAGGTGGTTAGGATTTCAACATATCAACTTGGGGAGGACAGGGGCCTTTACTTCATGACAGTGTTATATACATCCAAGGGGATGTTATTTAAATTATAATAATTAAATAATAATTTAAGTTTTGAACATTTAAAACCTTTTGAGGAAGTTTTAAAATTTGAGCCAAAGTTTCAGGAATAAATACAATACAGTACAGATAGCACCCATTATGCTCTTTACTTAGATTCACTTTAACATTTTAACCTATTTGCACCACCACTTGCCCTCTCTCTCTCTCCCATATCCATCTAACACTCTCCTGAATTGTCAGGGTGAACTTCATGCAACACGGCACTTTACCCCTAAATGTTTTCATGTGTATTTTCTACAGACACAGTTGTCCTCTTATACAGCTGTCCTACTGTTATCAACTTTGGCAAGGTTGACGTTGATATAATACTTTCGTCTCTACTGTTTGTATTCCCATTGTGTCAAACTGAGAAGCCGTTTCACAACTTTGAAAAGAAATGGTAAAGTGTCGGTGTCGTTTGAGGAGGCCACGCTCCAGAGGCACCACAGAAATTAAAAGCGGAGGCCCTGGGAGCAGACAGCTGGGGTCTGGCCCAGCCTCTGCACCTATCCACATAGTGACCCCCTCATGCCTCACTTGGGCAACAGTAAAATGGAGGTGCTTTTAGAGATACATAGCTGAAAACATTTACAGGTGAATTCATACAATGTCTGGGCTTTGCTTGAAAATAATCCTGATTTTTTTTTGGGGGGGTGGAGGGAGAGTATTGTTAGGAGTATAGATGAAACAAGATTGGCCATGAATTTATCATTGTTGAAAGTGGATGGTGTATATATTTGATAGGGGACTCAAAAGTTGGAAAATTTTAGTTTAGGGTAAATAGTTAATAAGCCTAGTAAGTAATGCATATGTTAAAGCTTTTGTTGCAGAAACTACAGATAAGGCCCATCCTGGCTCCCCGGAGAAAGAGCCGACCTCCTGAGGCACTGCTAAAGATTACTGCCTGGGGAACAGTGGAGGCATCTGGGCCTTCCCGTTCCAGGAAGAGACAGACGACCACCTGCCCCTGGAACCAGCTCACTGCCCAGAGTGAGAATACTGTAGTTTTCTAAATCTAATTTTCCCTGAATTTCAAAACCCCTCACTGCACTTTGTTCTCTGTTATAAAAACGCTGGCTTGGAAAGAAAATGTAAGATGGTCTGTTGGTGTATGAACCTGCCATCTTCTCAGATAGCTGGCCATCTGAACAAAGTGCCCACAAAAGATTCAATCACTGTCATTGCTTATTGGGTTTGGTAGTGACAGGCAGCCTGAACACCGGTGTCTTTTCCGGTTTCATATTATGTTATTAATGGAAGTGGGGTTCTTACAGTATTGCAAGAAAAAGAATTCCCTGACACTTGCACTGGAGGATGAGGCTCTGTGTTAGACTGTATTGATGATGTAAAATTAAGGGGATTCCCCTCCTGACTTCCCCATGTCCCATCTCTGTCCATCCCACCGTGGAAAAGGCTCAGTCTTGTCTTCAGCAAGGCCAAGCCAAAAGCTTGGCCAGAGTGTCTGCTCTCCATGTTAAAGTCCAGTCCAGTCTAACATCCTGTTTGCTTAGTGTGTGTTCCCAGCTGTGGCCCCTTGTTGTGCTGCAATATTCAGGTTCCCTCCTGGAGCCTGCGTGTGGAGTCACATGGCCATGGGCCATGTGTTTGCTAAAACCACATGGCTGTGGAGGAAGGACTCACCAGTACCAGCAAGCGCAGGTCCCCAGACACACACACACACACACACACACACACACACAAAGAGAGAGAGAGAGAGAGAGAGAGAGAGAGAGAGAGAGGGTTGTCGTTTTGGAGTCCACACCATCTGCTGTGGGCCCTGGTAACTGCTGGACTCACATGGTTCAGTGCTCTCAGCTAAAAGACAGTGAGCAAATGGGGTGAGTGCATCACCAAGGTTCCGGAGGCTGGGGGTGTTGGCACGGGGAGGGGAGGCAGGGAGAGAGAGAGAGAAAGAGAAAAAACTTCTTTGTTCCCTTAGGATTATATTAGCTTGGGCTTGAGACAGACCGAGTACTTCTGCAAAATGACCAATCGACTTCACAAGATTTTGCAGGCTTTGGATGGCTCCACACCCTCTAGTTAGAGGGACAGATCTCTGTGGTCCAGAGCCCCTGCAACTCCAACAATCTGATACTGAAGAGGGGAAGCCAAGGGTTACCGGTAATTCCCTTGGCAGAGCACAGTGCTGTGTCCCTGAAGTGTGGAAAGCTGTAGCTTTTTGGTGAAGCAAACGGTCTCATGCTTCCCATTTTATTAAGCTCAATGTCGACTTCCCTTTGCTCTCCTTTCTAGAATATATATTCTATGTATTCTATATGTCCTAATACCATTGGTATCCTATATATGAATACTGATGATAACATTTATATCTACTTTTGTGTGTGCTTAAAGTCTTTACAGTAAAAAAATTTTCAAAGACAGAAAAGGAAAATAAAAATGGGGAGACAATTAATTATTAATTATCTGCCTTACAAGGCTGTCAGGAGGAGAGATTAAAGAAATTAGTTTAAATAAAACCTAAGGAAAGCATTTAGAACAATGCCTGGCACATGGTCAATGCTGTACATTAGCTATTCCTGTTTTGTTTTGTTTTGTTTTGTCCAGCAGTAGCTCAGACAAGTTACCACCAGGTGGCGATGTCTCCCAGTTCCATAAAGAGCCAGGCTCAGGTAATTATCCCTGAGTTATCCCTGTTCTGCCTCTTCCTAGTCAACATTTACTATTTCTGAACCTTAGTTTATGCATTTCTAAAATGAGGACAGCAACAGCATAAACTTCTGAGTTGTTAGGATGATTCAGAGGCAATGATGCAATGATGTCTGGGCCCAGTGTTCCTCTTATTTCCTGTGGGGATTCTCCCACCTGCCCAAGTAACTGTGAAAAGCCAGAGTGGCTACAGAGAGGAAGCTTTCTTGCTTAGCTTAGCCTCATCCAAACCTATCGAAGGTCAGCCCTCCACCCACTAGATGTTGCAGTATTCCTAGAAGACAGAGACGGTGTTAGAAATCCAGCTTCCTTGAGATGTGATGAATATTTGAGCTATGTGAATCAGACCCGAGTTAGGATTCCTGGTCTATCACCTATAACCTATATGACCTCATTGGTCTACCTCTGTTTCCTCCTTTATAAAATGAAATCACCCAGTGTTGCTCAGCTGGTTGGAGTGTCCTCCCATACACTGAAAAGTTGTGGGTTCAATTCTGGTCTGGGCACACACCTGGGTTGTGGGTCTGATCCCCAGTCTGGGTGCATATGGTAGGCAACTGATCAAGGTTTTACTCTTGCATCAATGTTTTTCTCTCAATCTCTTTCTCTCCTGTCTCCTCTCTCTAAAAATTGGTGAGGGTGTCCTCAGAAAAACAAACCACTGTGAATTCTCACAGAAACACCATGAAATGGATGTAGTAATGATCTCCATATTACAGGAGAGGGAACTGAGCGTAGAGAGCAGTTACTTGTTGAGAGTCACAAAGCTGGAGCATGGTAACTTGGTGCTTTAAATACAGGCAGACTCTCTTCAGAATCTATAAAACTAACTCTTATGCTAGACTGGACTCCCTCACCCTCTTAAACTATGGCATATGCCCAGACTTCAAGTTTTTTCTGGGCCTGAGGTCTTTGAATGGTAAGAAGACTTCCATCCTGACCACCTCTTGGATAAGAAGGGACAATTCAAGAAGGACAAACTGTAACTGAGCAACCCGGGGCTCATGCACATGGTAACTTGATGCATGACCCAACAATTAGTGTTGAGGGTAACAGGTTTTTATTTATAGGATTCCAACCTTGGTGGGCGGGTGGGGGGTGAGGTCTTGGGAGCACTCTTGCTCAGAACGCTGTTCTCCCATGAAACCTGGCACTTCCCTTACTCCCCACCAGGTTAAGCCAAAAGCATGCTCCAAATCAGAAGCTCCCCATATCATTATCTGTTCTTAAGCTGGCTGCGTAAGCAGATCTCCATCCTGTGAGGAATGTGCATTTGTGGGTTTCAGGGTCGCCACCCTCTCAAAGCAGCTCTCTCCTTCAGGATCTGGGGTACGTTGTCCTCAGCCTTCATGTAGTAGTCTAGGAATATATATGCCGTGTCACACTGGATCACAGTGGAGTCCAAGGAGGCACACATCCCAAGAGGGTGGCCTCTCTGTATGTCCTTCAAAGAAGCAGAAGTCAGCCTTCCCTGTTCACAGTTCAGTATTCCAAGCATCTCACACAAATCTGTGCTTGGTTAGGCAGATTCCCACAATTCCCAGCTCCATCAGCTTTTCTGGATCCCTGCACAACTGTATCAGCTTTCTCCTTTCACCCTTTCCTCTGCCTGCATGGCTGCCTCCCCACTTTTCAGCCCTCATGGCGGAGTTCACAGAGAAGCAGAAGTAGCTTCTCTCTCACTACAGACAGCATGGTGGAGTCCTGACTCCTGGCCTGCATGGCTTCTACCTCATGGCTCCCCTCCTCATGGTGCCGCCTACACTCTCAGCCCTCATGGTGAGCCAGCCCTCCTTTCTCTGCCTGCCCTGATTTTATTTAACTAACTAACTAACTAACTAACTAACTAACTAACTAACTAATTTATAGAGAGAGGGGAAGGGAGGGAGAAAAAGAGGGAGAGAAACATCCATTGCTTGCCTCTTGCACGCCCCCTACTGGGGAACTGCCCCGAAAGCCAGGCATGTGCCCTGAATGGGAATCCAACTGGTGACCTTTCAGTTCACAGGCCAGTGCTAAACCCACTGAGCCACACCAGCTAGGGCATCCCCTGTCCTTATTTAAATGCTAACCCAGAGCTGCTTCTTTTTTTTAAAGATTTTATTTATTTATTTTTGAGGAGAGGGGAAGGGAAGGAGAAAGAGAGGGAGAGAAATATCAATGTGTTGTTGCCTCTTGTGTGCCCCCAACTGGGGACTTGGCCCAAAACCCAGGCATGTGCACTGACTGGGAATTGAACTGGTGACCCTTTGGTTCTCAGTCCTGCACTTGATCCACTGAGCTACACCAGCCGGGGCAGAATGTTCCTTTTTATTTAAGACACTGTATTGGGATCTATAGTTTACAGCAAGTCTGTCTTCATTTGTACATTAATGAGCACAGACATTTCCCAGGCTTTCTTCCTGGAGAAGCCCTGACGGACACTATTGGTTTCACCAGCCATTAGTAACGTGAACAACATCTGTCACTGAGTCCAGCTCTGTTGACTCCCCTTAGGGCTCTAGAGCTCTGATGACTGTTGCAGACAGACAGACTTTTGAGGTTGGGTCCTAAGAGTGAATGGCTGTGCGGTTGTGCAGGCTGTTCATCGCACACAGAGTGAACAGCCACTGCAGTCTTGCTCACACTTTGCCTGACAAGTCATGTACCTTGGTGCAAGGCTGCCTCTAACCCCAGGAAAACACTTCAAGCTTTGCACACTGAGGAATGGATCTGCCCAGATGAGATCCTTTTTCTAATTCATCCGTCCAGTAGGAGTGCCTTTTTCTAATCACACAAAGGCTCTTGACTGGCCTGAATTCAGATTCAAGAACCAAGCTTGTCAAGGTTTCCTGTGTAATGAACAACCTCCATGGAATTCCTAAGAATTGAAGCATCTTTCTATTGTGGGATTGCTTTAAAGGAGTTGTCCAAATCGACCCTGATTCTGGCAAACAGCAGCCTGTGGTTGATCGAGGCAAATCCTCCTCCAAACCTCCTTCAGGCTGGACAAGAATGACACAGTGGAGAAGTAACTTTCAGAGACGAGGATTAGTAGCAACCATGGGGGTTATTAAAGGCAGTTAGTCATTGAACTGCCAAGATGTTGGCAGCTAGAATACTTTTATTTATAGGCAGCAAAATTGTTAGGGAAGGTGGTCTCATGTGTGCAGTCTTCCAACCCCAGCTGGGCTGCATAAGAATGGGCCTTGGCCCTGGACACTTCCTTACCAAGAGATAAGGAGCCCTCATAGCCTGTGCTGGGTTCATGGCCTTGTGAGGGAATCTTTTCCTATTTTGGATTCAGTGAGTACTCTCTTGTTCTGCCGAAATGCATGTGTCGGTGGTGTTCAGGCAAGCACCCAGGTTTTGTTCCTTTCCTTTCCTTTCCTTTCCTTTCCTTTCCTTTCCTTTCCTTTCCTTTCCTTTCCTTTCCTTTCCTTTCCTTTCCTTTCCTTTCCTTTCCTTTCCTTTCCTTTCCTCTCCTCTCCTCTCCTCTCCTCTCCTCTCCTCTCCTCTC